>APKU01000071.1:0-246465 GCA_000472125.2 Hirsutella thompsonii MTCC6686
ATTAGAAAAATATCTATTTATATCTATATATCTTTTATAATATATTATTTTAAAACCTTTTATTTTCTATATAATATCTATAAGACTTATATATAATAGTTAAATATATTATAATAAATTAATAATTATTATATTTAACTTTATTAAATATTTTTTATATATATATTAATATAGTAATAAGCCTATCTTAATATATATTCTTCTTCTATTAAGAATAATAATAATTACCCTATATTATATCTATATCTTAATTATTATATCTTTACCTTATATTTTATTATAGTACCGCCCCGTATTAACTTAATTCTATTTTAATAGGAGATTCTAATACTTCGGTAAGCTAGAGTACCTATTAATACGATTCTATAAGAGCTAGAGGAGTAATATAATATCCGAATCGCTTAGTATACGCTCTATCGGTCCTTTATAGAGTAGAGGGTCGAGTTCTAAATATAAACCGTTATTATACCTAAATTACGGTCTTATATCTATATATTATTTTTTAATAAGTACCTTAAGGATAAGTTTATTCTTCGTCGCCTTTATAATAAGGGGTATATTATTAATTAATTTCGTCTCGAGACTATATATTATAAAGAAGGATAATTTCGTTAGTAGACTCCTAATACGCTTTAACGCGCTAGGGAATAGGTAATTATATTCTTTATTAATTAAAATCTTACCTTAACGATAATTACTAGACTCGGCCGCGGGTATCTCTATATATATATATATATTAGTAATATTATATTATTAATCGAGATATTCTTTATATAATATATCGAGACTTTTTACTTAATAACTTTCTCTTACGCTAAGGGGATCGATATATATAGAGATATAACTTTACGATACTAGGTCTAAATTAGATTTAATCGGTTAATAAATATAATAAGCTTAAAGAT
This sequence comes from Hirsutella thompsonii MTCC6686, assembly GCA_000472125.2. Taxonomy (NCBI): domain Eukaryota; kingdom Fungi; phylum Ascomycota; class Sordariomycetes; order Hypocreales; family Ophiocordycipitaceae; genus Hirsutella; species Hirsutella thompsonii. The sequence goes on from APKU01000071.1 coordinate 906, forward strand.
TAAGGCTTTAAGATATATATAGGTATTAATATATATTCTCGTTATATTATATAGTTCTATTATAGCTTTACTATAAGAATAGGCTAGAATATAGTAGTCTAGTATATCGATATCCTTAATATATATATATTTATACCTTATATTATCCGTTTAGACTATAGTAGGGAGATATCGCTTATTAACGGTATTTATTATTATCTCTTAAGCCTCTATATAAAGTTAAACGGATAAAATTAGGTATTAATTATATTCCGAGACTATTAGTTCTTTAATAGAAGTATTTATAATACCCGAATCGAGAGCTAATAGAGACGATTAAGTAATAATAGAGCTAGATTCTAAAGGGTAAGTTTATATATATTTAAATCGATTTTATATTAATATATATTAGGGATATTTCTAATAGCTTATAGAACGCGGCCTATTTAATAGCGGATCCCTTACTAATCGAATTACTATTTTATATATCTATATAAATCCGATTTAAAAGGAGCTTATCGAGTTTATATACCTTTAGAATCGGTATATAATACGAAGATAACTTAATCGACTTTATATTCGACTTAAGTAGCTTAATATCCTTTATTATTAGCTTAATATAGATTATATTATTAACTATATAGAGGAGATCCCGCTCGATAGGCTAGAAATATACCGTATAATCTTCTAAATAGATATTTAGAACCTCGATTAATATCTTCTAGACGATATAATATAAGTATACTCTAGTATTATATCGATTTATCTTAATAGTATACCTATAAATCCTTTATCGCTTAAGTTCCCTTAGCTAGATTAATATAATAGTTTACGGAATTATTTATAGTAATATATTACTAAGAAGGAGCTACTTAAGGTTATATTACTATAACTAGTTAGAGATAGAAGAAATCGGATCGAATTACTACTTATTAACTAGAATCTTAGCTTAAACGACCTATAACTAGCCGGATCTAATAAATTTAATAACGATAGTAATAATATAGTAGATATATAGGGATAGTTAATTCTAATCTTTACCCTAAGACCTTATAACTATAGAAAATAGCTCTATCTCGCCTAATATCTCTTATATATACTTAATTAGCGAGGACTTTAAATTATCGTCGAATACCCGGCTTAGGCTATTTATTTCTTAATAGATATCCTTAATTATTAATAAATCCTTCTTATTAAGTAGCTAATCTTTATCGTTAGGCTTAATTTCGGGCGACTCTAAGAGGTATAGAAGATTTAACTTAAGTTTCTTAGCTAATTCGGCCTTAATTAATATAGACCGTACCTATACCTTCCTTTTACTAGCTATAGCCTTTTTTTTTATTCGTACTAATTCTTATTTTACCTCGGCTTTTACTTTTAGCTTTATTTCTAGTATAAATAGATCTATAAGCGTATTTTCCTCCTCCTTAAGAGATAAAAGGAATAATATAAGCTTAAAAGGGGGCATTATCCTAGGATTAATAAACTAAGCGATTTAGAAAAGAGATATAATCTTATAAAATAGGGTTATAAAGTCTATAACGGATATAGGCTAGGTAGTATTATATATTAAAACGAACTTCTATTTATTATCTAGAAGGCGCGGGTTATCTATAGCTTATATAAGAATATCGTAGATTAAATTTATATATATAGGGAATAATTCTATTAGATTCGTAATAAAATAATATAAGATCTTCTTAATTAGGATTAAATATCTAAAGATAATCTTCCTATATAAACCGAAACTCTCGGTAACGGTTATATATAAGGCGATAAAGAGTTAAATAGTTAGGTCGAACGGCTTATTCTTTAGTCCGGCTTTCCGATTAGATTTACTACTCTTACTATAATAGGAATTTACTTCGTTTATAGCCGTAATAAGCGATTAAATTAATAAATCGGTCTATAAGGTCGGTTTAATTAGTATTAAGGTTATATTCTATTTAATACGAGCTAGAATAAAGTCTTATACTATAAGGTCGAATACCGTAACGTCTAATAGGGTTAATACTAAAGCGTTAGATATAGAACGAGTACGAGACGAGCTTATTTATAACGATAAAGCCTAATTATACTATAAATAGAATTTCTATATAGGATATTACTATAAAATATCGGTATAAGTAATACTAGACTTAGGATAGACTTATATAGCTATAATTATAAAAATAAATATAAGAAAGAGTTTATATTCTCTATAGATATAGAATTTATATTAATAAATAGCTTAAAAGCTAGTAGTAAAAGTAATTTTTTTATTATTTAGGATAAATAATAACGATTTAATAGAATCTTTAATTATATTCCTTTATTTTAAGAGTAGAAACTTAGAAATTAGTAATATATCAGGTAGGAGGAAACTTTACGCGTATTTAAGGTTATAATCTAGGCTAATCGGGAGTCTTTAAGGCGTATTTTAAGTCTTCGGAGTAAATACTTTAATATATATATATTACGGATAAGATTAATATAGGTATAGGGTATATCCTTTATATATAGACGGTAGCGTTACCGTAGTAGGGAAATTTGGGGATTTAGGGGATAAGGCACAGTCAGGCCTACAGTCGCCCGTAACCACGAGCAAAGCCCACGGCAAAGTCCAGTCTCAGTTGCCCACCTTGAGACCGAGCCGTCAAAACCGTTGCATGATTGGTCCAAGGAAGATGCTGATGGAGGTGTTAACAGGCACCCGTCCACCGTTTAACAAGTACCTATTTGAGTCATCAGCGTGCTTCCTTCCCCAGCCCGGCGGAGGTCTTTGTAAAGAGAGCGTGGCTGTCTTTCGTTGCCGGTCACTGTAAAGGATCCGAGGGGTGGCTTCGAGCCGCGCCTCGTGAGTTTACAACGAGCCACTCGCAGCCTAGGACCTGAGCTTGATCTATGTTGCAATGACCCGATTCTGTTTTGATTTGACAGACCCAAAGAGTTCTGCCTGAGGCTCTATGATAAGCAAGGATATGTATGCCTTGCCGTCGGAGGTCCTTTACGGCCTCGTCAAATGGTGAGACGGTGTTGGCACGTTTTCAAGTCAACTCGATTCGACGAGGCCACTTGCTTACAGTGCCAAGTTGCCAACTAGGTCCGAAGTAGACACCCGGATCAAGCAAGCCTCGCTTGTTACCGGCATGCTCCACGATGCCGCCCGATGCTAAGGAAGAGAGGCACCACGAGGTTCGAGTGACGGTGAGCCGTGTGCTCCTAAGCCCTGTGGGCAAGGGTGTCCCGGGACAAATCGAGACCAGTGGGGCAAGCCAGCACAAACAAGCGAGACGCCACTGTCTTTCGGGATGCTCTTCCGCAGACGACCCCAGAATTCCCGGCCCGACCCCAAGATTGGCTTGCTTGGCGGCTTGACCCTGTTGACTCCCGGTCTCGTCGTCGGGGCTTGGGCGCTGCCTTAACGAGGCTGGACTGTCCAAAGGTGCCTTTCCGTGTGGCGTCTTGGTTATTATGCCCCCAGAGGAACAAGGACGAACGAGGTCGGGGAGGAGGGGACGGGGGAGTAGGGAGGGAGGGAGGGTGTGCCTCCAGAGCCGTTCCCCGGTCCGCTTGTGGAGGAGGCCGGAGAATGCATCGATTCGCCTTGGCCCTTTCGCGCATTCGTCGGTAATTGCTTAAGCTGCGGGCTTGAGTCGCAGATGTAACGTCAATGATTGCGGGAAAAAGTGAGAGCCCCCGATCCCCGCTGGCCGTGTATGTATGTCATGACGGTCCGTCCAGGCAGGCCGTATCTATATGTACTCGCATGTGCGCATTCGCAAGTGTGTACTCGTGCGTGTTGCGCTCCAAGCATGTCCAATCGTCGTCGCACCGCCAGACGGACACTGATAGCCGTAGCACCACGGGCTACAACAACACGGCCACCGAGGACGACGGGACCATTCGATCGACGATAAGAGTCCCATTAGCAGACGCTGGCCCCTTGTGGCCCACGGCTGCAAAGGCCCCATGATGCGAATCGTCGTCGCTGGCGGAGGTGGCCTCGGATATCTACTCGCATCTCAGTTGTCGCAAGCCGCAAACGCCTACACCGTCGTCGTCCTATCCAGACTGGTCGGTAACAGCCAATGCTTCTGATATAGCAGGCAAGTCCGTATTGATTTTCAGGGTGCAGGCAAGACATGAATTCGACGAGCTCGACGTACAATTACACGTCGTCGACTACAACAATTTCGGTAGCCTGACCTTCGCCCTGCAGGGAGTCGACCTGGTCATCTCGACCGTTTCGGGGAGGGAGCAGCTTAACCTCATCAATGCCGCAGCGCGATGTCGGGTGCGGGTCTTTGTCCCGTCCGAATTCGAAGGCAGTCTGAGTCGGCGGCCTACCAGCGACCCGTTGGACCGTGGTTCCGCACAAGCACTCGATCTGCTGCAGCGTTGGTCGCGTCAATCTCGCATGAAGTACACGGTATTCAGCTGCGGCCTTTTCATGGAAAGGTTTCACCCGTACGGGCTCGGTTACCTCAACATCGGCCGGGGAAGCGGCATTTCGGAACCGGGCGAGTATCTGGTCGACATCAACAGAGCAACGGCAGAGTACCCCGACAAAGACTCTCGCGGACGCACGATTCGGGTCTGTCTATCGTCCGTTTACGATGTCGTCCGGTTCGTCGTTGCGGCAATCGACATGGGTACAGAGAAATGGCCCCCTGAATTCACCATGAGGGGCGACAGGATGCCCGTGTCGGAGCTCGTCGACATATGTAGCCGCATACGAGACGGTTGGTCTCCCTCCCTTTGGGCCCACCTCGTACACCATTCTTGCCTGGCCGAACTAACGCTGCGTCTCGTCAGTCGCCTTTCACAGACAGGTTCGATCATACACAGACTTGCAGACGTACCTCGGTTATTGCACGCAGACCGGAGACGCAGAGCGAATGGCCTACTATCAGAGGCTCATGGCAACAGCCAACGGGCGATACGACTTTAGCCGCGCAACGCTCAACGAGGCGATAGAAAGGAGCGACGTCGTCGACATGCAGCCTCTGAACCTGAGCCAATGGTTGGTCAACATGTGGCAGTCCATATGAAGAGATCAAAGATCCATATGCGTAGGGCGTTGGGGAGAAAAAGTCTTCAAGGCAGGCCTTGGAAAAAGGGAAGGAAGGAGGGGCGGCTTGGATAAGGCGTAGGCGTCATTCGGTTCATTTTCCCTATACCCAACATTTCAAGTTCCTGTTTCTTTTCTGCAGCGCAATTAGCTGGCTCTCTTGGCATTTATTGCTTGAGTACCTATACGCGCCGCGTGCGACATGCTGAAATCTGAGCAGCAGGATATCACAGCTTCGAGAAGAGCGACAAGGGCCAGATGGATCAAGGCTGTATAACCGAGGCACAATCACGCCTCCTTTAGTAGTTTACAGCCCGGATCATCAAGCCCTTCCAAAGGAATAGCAGATTGTTTCGCCGTCTATCCTACTTCCATAATCACGCTGGACTGTACGGGAAGGTCCAGACGGATCCTCCGGCTACAGTTGGGGTCCTGGAGCTCTCCATCCAGAATCAACTCACCAGCTGACGGGCTGACCCAAGCGCCTGTCAGCGTTTCACGCACTAAAAGGTAGCGTAGGTTGAAAATCTCGCGAAATGCACGCAAGTAGTATCTCATTGCACTCAAAGGAGGTGCAATTCTCTCCATCGTCTGGAGATACTGTCTGTTATGTGGCCGTCTTTCGATCGTTGAGTGGCCTCCTATCCAAGGGTTGAGGCAACATTGTGTTGCGATCACCAAATCCCAGACATCTTCCAATACGCCGACATCCCGCTTGTAACTTCTCTTCTAAGCTCTCGTATCAAGTTTGCGTGGCTACAGTCTCGTCTGGATCAAACTCTTCGCCGAACTCGGTCACGATCCAGAGGCAAAACTTCTCCCACTCTACTTGCCACTCCTTCAATCTCTGAGCCTTGACGCCAGAGCCCAAGCTGGCTTCTCTGACACCTTTGATCCAGGCGTCTGCGTCTTGATCCTCAAAGGCCGCCCATTTGACGCTGTTTTCTGCCAGACTTCCCAAGCCAGCGAGGCCAAGATTGTCCCAACCCTGGAGGGCTTGCCAGAAGTCGTGTGACATGCCGGCAGTGTCATGGCCCAGCATTGCAGGGTCGTCGTTGCACAGACTGCAGGCGACGCCGCGTGCAATAAGTGACGGTAGCGGATGTGACATGATTCCGCTATTCAGGCGCAAAACCTCATTGGACACAGGGCAAGACTCAATCAGAATCCGCTTGTCCTTGACCATCTCGATGAGCAGCGGATGCTTAAACAAGCTGTAGCCGTGGCCAATGCGCCTGGTCCCGAGTAGCACAGCATCGAACAAGTTGGAGTCGGTGCTGGTGCCGTCGCCCAAGGTCTCACCTGCGTGAAAGAAGAAGGGGAGGTTGACCCCTTCTTGCGAGCACTGCTTACGGAACCAGAATAACTCTGGAAGCAAGTCGGCGAGCGGTCGGCCAAGATCCTCAGGACCAACCACGTCGTAGCCTGCAATGAGGTGCGGGAATTCCATCTTGGCAGTGATGCAATGGTCCATGTTCTCGACGATTTGACGAGTGTCCAGCGAGCGAAGGGTCGTCCAAATCGTAGTGAGTCCCCAGAAACCCTGACCCTCGGGTGAAGCCTTGAAGCGGGCAACCTCTTCCTCCAGGACAGACAACATGTGGCTGTAATCACTTTCCGGCACCTCTTGTCCGTCTCGGCAGTAGTCGAGGCCCCAGGTAAAGCTTTACAACTGTCAGTTCTGCAAACAACGCCTTCTCGGGTTACTAACCGCAACTCGGCCCACGCAACGCCATCGGCCTTGAGGAGCTGCATGAGTCGCCGCAAAAAGGAACGAAACATCGGCTCGTAGTGAATCATGGTGGCTACTGTGCTGAAGCATCTGATGAACTTTGTCCAGATGGCATCCACGCCATGGTGGTGCTCGTGAGTATCTGACATTGAGAGGGTGCAGCGACCCTTCAGCCATTCGAGAAAACCGGCTTTGCCTCCGTCCGGAAACGAGTCGGCTACTTGGGTGATGGGCATGAAGCTATTGGGTTCGTAGTCTTGTTGCCAGACAGACCCCTGAGTTTGAGAACTAGCCCTGAATCTGAAGGAGAGCTCTGCTGTCTCGCGCGCTTCTTGTGTCTCAAGGCTGCTGCTGCTGGACATGTGCATGCCAGGCAACTTGAGTAGCTCGTCGAGGAGATAATCAAAGTCGACCATGGCGTCCATGTGAGCATGCAAGAGGCATCCTTTGGGCATCTGTCGCACGATTTTCCAAAGCCGCGTACTTTCCATGCGCTCCTTGGCCAGCATAAACATCATGCCCGGAAAGACGCAATGACGGCCGGCCGGCGAGCTCTCATGGCCCAGACCGGCGGCCCAGATGGTTTCCCTCTCATGAGTGCGAATGCGATCAACAATGTCACATGCCCGCCTGGCAATTGGTGAAAGCGCCTTGCGAAAAGACGCGTCAGCCCGGCTCGTTTTTTCTCGGCTGATGAGATCCTCACGGCCAGACAGATACTGCTGGACAAAGGTGTCTGAAGCGGATGGAATTTCCTGGGAGATTTCCTCCCAGATGTTGTCAGGCATAGCCATGGCGCCGAAAAGTTGACAGCTGCAGGGGTTCAGAGGCAACTTGCAAGTAAGCGAGACAGGCAGAGAGAAGGATGCCACTCTGGAGGCAAAGAGGTTGCACAAATCAACCCCGGTCGCTCAGGATCAGACAGTCGGATGTCGAAACAGGACAAGAGTCGAGAATTTTCCTCTGCCTTGTCCCCCTCTTGTCTGCAAGGGCCTGCAGTCGGCTGCAATGCGGGGACGACGGAGGGGATGCGAGTGGCTTGACGCTTGACGCAGCAGCACGGTTCCAATTGCTGGTTTCGGCGAGTGCCGTTGGCTCGTGTCGGAAAGGGAGTGGAGGTTCACGCAGTTCCTCGGCTTGGCTCAGGTCGGCCCATGAGATGAAGCCGGGTGAAGTTGGATTCTCTGGACTCGACGATGATGCCGACTCATCTGCAGTAGAGCATCGCAATGCGTCAGGACAGTGAGGTGGTCAGTCGCTCAATACGGTACGGCTGCCTGGGGGTCGTCAAGAGATCAGGACGCCAATCAATCGGTCGCTGCAGCTAGTAACGTCGTAGATCGTGTGCTAGGTTGAAGAATCGAGCTTCGTGACTCGTTGGTACAGTGTTCGTAGGTTAAAAGGGCCATAAGAGAGCATGGACGAGATCAGAGGGACGGAGTCACGGAGGAGCATGTCAGAGAGGTACGTACTGTAGAACGGGACGGATGTCGATGCAAGTCACTAAGCGTGGGGGCGGGGCATCCGATCTACCCCACGTGATGCGCACAAATGCTTGTTCCTTATTCGTACATACAGTATGAATACTGTATGAGTAGAATGACAAGTCGCACCACCAAATTTGCCCTCTTTCCCTTCCTCTCTCACCAGCAAAAACACACACAACAGAAAAAAAACCATCTTGACCGGACTTTTTCAACCGTCATTCTCCGCACCCACGAATACACTGCGCAAGCTCCATCGTTCCCGTAACCTACATGAACGACTGCCCCCCCGCCGAAACTCGTCGCAACTGCCCTTTCTGTCTGTATCCGCTGCAAGGTAGTTGTAGAGTACTGTAGCACCGCGCCATTCGACGTGCTGTTGGCCGACTTCTCGTCAACGACCAACACGCCGAACCAGACATGGACGGATCTTTGCAACCCTTCTTGTGCGTCACGACGATAACAGGATAAACCAGAGTTGCAGTCCAAGCATGGCGACATGTTCCCACCGTCGTCACTTGCATTGCATGTCTCAGTCGCCGGGCGCTTAGACATTTGCTGCCGGTCCGCGTCCCTGTTTCGTTCATGGCAAACATCACTCGTTGGTTCTTTGAGCAACCTGGCCCTGGAATACATGAGCTCTCATCACCTTTAGCTTATGCATTTGACCATTTCTAGCCATGCTCCGTTCGATTGCTTGCACGATTCATCGCCCAACTGGCTCAATGAACGGCACTATTGCCCCTGACGCTATATCCCCATTGGCCAATCGTAGACTGAAAGCTGCCGCATGGCCCAGTCACGTCAATGCCTAGTCGTCCAGCCCTACAAAGTGGTATGTCCAGCTCACCAGGGGCCGTCATCAAACTGTGGCCATTGGTTGGCAGCTTCGTTCATCAATATAAGACATGTGTGTTCCTGCACGAGAAGCTTCTTCTCATGAATCAGAGTCGTACAGCCGGCCATCTCTCAGCGGTGACACTCACAATGCAGACGACTCAGATAATCGCGCTTCTCTTGATGTGCGCTGCGGCTTCTGCCATGCCCCGGCCGGACTCGGGCACATGCTGCTTCACTCTGCATGACGCAAGCAACGGCAAGGTAATCCAGCAACAGACTCAGACTGGGTTTCTGTTCCTCGACTCTCCCAATCCTACAAGTCGATATTGTCTTGATTTCAACGACCAGAATAAAATTCTTTGGGACGGCAAAAACGACGCGTGCATCATCAACTCGGACCGCAAGTTTCAGTGTCTTGATCCTACACCAGGCTTCGGCAAGTGGAGTCTTCGACGCGTTGCCGGACGCCCCTTGCTCGAAGTCGACGGTTCACACTCTTTCCAGGCCTGCCCTACTCGTGGCAGCGGCGAAGCAGTCTTAGGCGGACAAAGAAAACGCAATCCAGGCTGCAGGGGCTTGCAGATCACTGCCAAAGGTCTCGGGGGTGCATGCTATGGGATTTGATCCGGGGAAAAATTGTCGAGGCAGCTCATCATGTCTTGTACACAAATGTAAGAAAGTGTTGCCATGGGTTGGCTTCTACTCACACATGGCAAAAAGATGCGAATTTGATTGACGGTTCTAGTTCAGATAGGCGAGGATAGGTCAAGACCGCTCAGAGCTTCGACGTGGATGCCGAACAAGTCGTACCGTACACAATGGCCAAATCCTTCTTCAGCTCCTCTTGTGCGCTTCCTCTGGCTCGTTGAGCCATCCAGCTCCTATCCTCCAGGAAGCGGTAGAATATGTCTGTCGCCGCCGAGTCACCATCGGTGGTCACGTCGACGAAGAGAAGTGCCGACACCAGAATGTCGGCGACTCCCCAAAGAACTTCTCGTGCCTCGCTTATCAAGTTCTCCTGAGGTGTGCTCACCAGACGGTCCTTTAGAGCTTCCCAACGTTTAATGGGCTGCCAGCCGTCAGGTACCGAGACCTTGCCCTTCAGAGCTGTGGCCTGTGCGATGACTTGGTCGAGCGCTGCCAGCGAGCTGGCACCGGCCTTGGGATGCTTGAGAGCTCGAACGAAGTCTGTGCACAGGACGTCCGTCGTTCCCTCCCTGAGACCTGTTAGCCAGTGACCTCTGACAACGCCAAACACTTGCACGCCTGAGTCACGTTGTGCTGGGCAGACGGGTGCAGAGGTGCAAGCAGTAGAGGGGATCGAGGCAGCCGACCATGCTCATACTGATTCGACAGCCTCGACAGCATCCGAGAGAGATGATAGGCTACTCACCATATTGGCCCAACACACATATCGCGAAAGATGCGTGAGAGGTTGAGGTATTCCTGCTCCTCATTATACAGATAACCCACACCACCGAGCGACTCCATGCAGGCAAACATGAGCGGGACTGACGACTTGCAGACATAGGCCTTTGTGAGCTGCGTCAAGACGCGCAAAAGGGGCTCGGCCAGCTCAGCGCTGGGAGTCATGGCAGCCAGGGCAGGCGTCAGAGCTGCTTTGTCTCCCAGGGGGTGCTCAGTGACGCCCAAGATCCAGGTCGCAAAGTAGCAGAGCAGCATCAGGCCGTGATACTCGGACGTCATCTTGGCGAGGGTCCGCATGTGCAGGGGGCTGTTAACGAGCTCTACCCTGGCGCCCTTTCCGCCGCCGACCTGGCGCACGCGGGTGAAGGCCCTGGCGACTGCGAGGCCGCGTCCGATGCTCCCCACGCCGCCGATGGCGGTATGAATCCGTGTCAGGTTCAGGATGGAGCTGATCTCATGGATGCCCTTACCTTCCTGTCCGAGCAGCCAGCCGCGCATGTCTTCGAGGCCGAGCTCCGCGGTGGGCAGCGACTGCGTGCCAAACTTGTTCTTGAGTCGGGAGATTCGGACGCCGTTTAAGCAGTCGCCGTCCGAGAGCGGCTGGCCCGTCATGCTCGTCGCGGTCGGGTCGTGCTTTCGCAGGGGAGCGAAGAAGGCGGATAGCCCCGAGGACGTCTGCGCCAGGAGCACGACCATCCGACAGTCTGTCGCGCTGGAGAACCACTTGAAGCCGTTTATGCTCCAGGGTCCGAGGGGAAGCTGCTGCTGCTTGGAGGCGAGGCCGGCACGCTCGGGCTTGTGCACGGCAGTCGTCTCCGTCTTGGACACGTCGCTGCCGCCGGGCCGCTCCGTCATCCACTGCCCGCTCGTCCAGGCATACCCGGGGTCTCGGGACGTCAGCCGACCGTACGCGTCCTCCAAGACGGCGCGCTGCTCGCTCGAGCACTTTGAGATGAGTTCTGGCTTGAGGTGCTTCCTGAGAAGACTGGCAGCCCCGTCCTGCATCGCCGAGGGGCAGCCGACGTTGGCGCACGACGGCACCCAAAGCTGCGTGCGGAGGAACTGGAGCGGCCGAGAGAAGGGGCCGTGGGGAGTGTCATAACCACATGCCACCATGCTACGCCGCCATTGTCAGTCTGCGGTTCCAAACGTCTAGACCTTTTCCATGGATCGAATACCTGCCCCTTGGAGATGCTGAAGTTCTGCAGCTGGCGCCACCCCTCGGTGGTGATGAGCTCCCCGGCCCGTCTGCCAAAGACGTCCCGGCCGCTGCCGTTGATATATGGCTTGTTCCGCTCGGCGTCGGTGATCCAGGTAAACACCTGGTCAGCGAGTACATCCTGGCCGAGGGCGGCGACCTCGTTCCCAGTCTCTGCCCTCACTCCGGCAGAAAGAAACACTAGAAGCTGGTCAGATTGAACTGCGAAGCTTACGTGCGGATGCTGCGTGTAAGTGAGCACTCACGCTTGAAGCAGCGACGGTAGGACACATCATCGTCAAACTGGTTAACAAGAACAGGCGGGCTCTGGAAGAAGCCTGTATCAGCACTTGAAGACTGCATAGTGGGCAGAGAGACAAAGGCGAGTTGAATCACCCTTTACTAAACCGCCAGTCCGTGGACGCGGACTACGGCGTCCTATCTATTCATCGCTGCGCGCGGCATTCATTCCGCGCATGGAGGTGTCAGGAGGCGGAGACCCCCCCTCCTCTCCCCTTGACCTACCCCCAGCTGAACGAGCACAGACTCGTAGCCGAGGCACGCGAAGCGTCACCGCCAAGGGACGGAATCCATTCCGGCATCTCGACGCTTGACCAAGCGGACGTTGCAGCCATTGACGACACATCATGCAGGCCGAATGGCCTAGTCGACGGCCGTTTGGTGTCATCCATTGGAGGAGTCCGCGACGAGCGGTTTGGCTGCCGAATACTCCGGTGAGGAGTATGTGTGTGGGTGTGAGTGAGCACGTCTCAGCTCGCGAGGTTCAATGTGGGGGGTAAAGAGGCCGAGGTAAATTGTGGACATGCCATTCGGGAACGTCGTCACTCGTCCGCGGAGGCTTACGGTGCTTTGGTCTGCCCAGTGAATGAATGAAGGAGCGGCTTGTGAATAGACTCATGTTCTTCAAGGCGCTTTTCATAAAGCCCACTCTTTCTTCCAAGAAGCGCACTGAAAGTGGGCTAACGTGGTTTAACCGTTTATAGCTGCTGGAGGTGCTATGGTTCAAGTCTATAAGAGGCTGACAGCTTCATACATGTGGTTTCTTACGGTATCAGTGCAACCTACAAGTCTTGGGCAGTGACTTCATGTTGAGTGCAAACAGTTGGGGTACATAGTCGAGGCAAAGGCATGGGTGCTATGATCTACTCATATCTTTGTGACAAGATCCTTATATGATGTCAACCAGCCAATATCTGCGGTCACGAATTTTGAGGTAGATCCAATCGCTGACTGCTTTCACGGACGGCTCGACTGATAAGTCCATCATCACTTAGACTCCAGTCTTCCGAAAATACGCTGCGTAGGACCCCGTCGAAGACTGGAGATGTGCGAGCATTACCGACCTCTTGACATTCATTTGCTTGCTGTCTCGTCGCTGATAAAAGCTATCTTGCGCTTACTATATTTACAACTGATATGGCATGCTGTGCAATAGCGGAGGTACCCAATCCCCTTGGACGGTGATTTCCATAATAAGGAGACACGAATCTGGGTTTCTAGAAGACCAAGGGACACCATCATTATTGATGTCTTAGATGGAGAGCTCGACTCGCACCAGATGCTATCCTTTCCAGCTAAAGGTTAAGACATTCCTCAAACAACATTTCTTTTCAACATGTAGTACTGGAATCATTTGACTCTCTGGCAAGCTTCACGAATATAAGTTATCTTCAGATAGTCATGCAAGCATCCAGGTATGATTTGGGTGACCCTATACGAGCAATTTGCTGGAATCCATAGGAAACGTGGCGATGAGTTCAATGAGTGCCTCTTAAAATATTCAGTAATTCGCATGTATTTGTATTCAGACCGGCCACTATTCGGACCTGGGACCAGACCTGCCCGAACTACACGACGTTATTGCGGCTCAGCATCTGATGGAGTAATGACCGCGTATTTATGCGCAGAGACATGCGTCATCAAGGGTCGAGAGATGTTGGCTGCCAGAGGCGAACCACATGGATCATGCTGTATCAAATCTGTTCTTCCAGTTATCTGGAAGATCCGGAATCTGCGAGGCTATCTCGCCACGACGAGTCACAACAAGATGCGAACTGGCCCAAGATCTTGGTACTGTCGCATTACAGTTGATCATGTCGACTCCGTGCAGGATCTGTCGTGACTGTAAAGTATTATTTATTTTATCTTAGAAATCTTCGAGCACTTGGCTCATTCAAGAAATGACCGCAGGTTGTTGAGTCCGAGACTCCGTACATGTACCGCCAGAACAGCTCTCTCAGCCATCGGCGAACCGGCATCGTCAAGTCTAGCGTTCACTTCGTCAGGTCTGGACTGCACACAGATAGGCAGAGTGTCATTCGGGGGCGCAGTCATATTCGTGTAAGCCGTCCCGCCGGGTTTCCACCAAAGACAACGTCGACCGGGGGGGGGGGGGGGCAAAAAGAGTCAACGCCGATCCCCAAGACGGCGAGGAACACGCGGTCAAGCAGCGAGGAATTCCCACCCCTAGGACGCCGAACTCGGCCGGAGCATACGGACCGAACGCGAGACCCCCCCATGCTTCTGGGGTAACTGGAATGCCGGTCGAGCTCGGCAAAGTCCGTTCAAGACCCACCGGCGACGAGGACAACGGCCGGCGCAGAGAAGAGGGTCAGCGATGACGCAGGCGGCGAGTAACTTACTTGAGTGTACCGTAGTTGATACCGAGCGACCGGTTGTAAATATATGTATTTGCGCGGAAAGGGAACAACGGCCGCTTCCCGTGTGGCACCGATGCAACGGCCGGAGAGAGAGGAGTGACGACATGTACGTATAAGGACGAAAGGGAGGGCCGAAAGGGCCGCTACTACCTGAAGCGGTGGTGCGACGAAGAGCACAGAGATTCGAATTCACGATCTAGTCGATTGCCTTGATTGTTAATCCTTCATCATCCGGCATTTCTGCCTGAACATGCCAAAGAGTATACTGTGATTACGGATTACATGTCCAAAGGCGCGACCGGACATTATCACCGTCCCAACATCCGGGCGTGATGCAATTCTAGTCATGCCGACGGTTTCCATGACTAGGGGAGAAAAAAAGGGAAATCGTCCGCCGATGTACGGACCCGGAGGTCGCGTGGCCGGACGATGGACCCGCTCGACGCCGCCGATCGTGAACCGAGACCTTTCTTTCCCCTTTTAACAGCACCGACGAGACAGCACGGCGCGGACGCGGGAGACGACATGAAAGTCTAAGACGGGGGTGGATGCCGGTGGTGGTATGCAAGAAGGGGGGGGGGGGCGTGTGTTGAACAGGGACTGGGCATAGTGGAGGGGGAGCTGCAGATGGCGATGCTGTACTGCATGTGTACAGATTCGATGAAGATGAAGTTCACAGCGACAGCCTGCTGCACAGTCGATATTCGGAGACTTGATTGGAAGATGGGCGATGAGGGGGGAAGCAAGTGCGAAGCCTCGAGCTTTTTTCCAGGGCCCATGAGTCGCCGTTGTTGTAGGAGCGGCGTCTCATGGTCTGGAACACGCAAGCTCAGGGAAGCCCGGAATATTACTTGGAGTAAAAATGCAGAAACCTGTACGAAGTACGAATATGCCAGCCGAGAGAGACATCGATATGGGACTAGTCGCTCGCATATGTGTCTTTGCCATGCACGGCCTGGATGGAAAGCTGAGGTTGTGTGCATGCGCACATACATATGTTACAGTACAGATAGCATGAGACTCGTCTCGTTCAGGCACGGCTCGCCAGAGTACGAGTATCGTGCATGAAGATGCAACCAGTCAGTTCAAGGTGGCCAAAAAGGTCTCGGCTGTCGATTCTTGATGCTCATCGAACCCGTTTGTACATACGTGTAAGCAAGGCAATAAGTATAGTATAGTAGCTTCTCATGTCTCGCCGTGCCGTATGCCCGTAGCCGAGTGTCCCAACTTCCAAGTAATCTCTTCCATTCGACTCCTGCAGCAGGCCTTCCGCCACGCTGTGACTTGATGTGAGCTGTGCACATGCTGTGCTGCGTATAAGTGAAGGGTAAACGTACTCGCCGTTTCACCTGGTCCATCTCATCGGCTGCTCATCAAGACACGAACAAAGAAACTGCAACCTCGCTGGTCGATGATCGACCGACCCCATGTTGGACGATCTCTCACTGCTCGCACGGGCTCGGCACGCATCTCGTCGATTGCCTCCCTCTTGCCAAGATGGGCAAGGGCTTGTCAGCACCTTAATTCTCCTAGTCCCTTACTCCCTGTTGCACGTGAGCATTCGCGGTGCGCCTCCGTGGGATCCGATGGAGCCGCTTGCCCCGGCCGGACGGCGTCGACGGCGCGCGCCCTGCATCTGATGGCGCGAGGCCTGCGTGGCTGAGTGACCACGGTTCTGAAGCTTACGGCGCAGATACTAGCCAGGCATTCTTAAGTCTTAAGAGCACGCGCGGATTCGTCTTGCGTGCACTCGAGAACGGTGTCAGGTAAGTCTAAGGATCGAACCAGGTGGTTCCTTCGGCTTTCGAGCTGTCCAGCTTCGAGCAGCTTAGCGACGAATTATACCAGTTGACAGCCAGATGAAGTGAATGATCTACACTAGTGCAAGAGAAGTACGTTACACGAGATGAAACTCCTTTTCCTCATCATCCTCTTGCTTCGTATTCGTACATCGCCAGCCTATGTACTCGCTCACTCCGCGCTTGTGTCGCGTGGCGCCCACTTAAGGCACGATAACATACAACCAATTTCTCAACTCAAATGTCCCGACAGCAGTCAAGCGATCGGCAGTATTAGGTTCGAGTGTCGGGAAGAAATGCGATCGGGGGCCGTCGAGCATTCGAGGATGAGAGATAAAAGTCCACGAATCTTCTTGCACGAGACAAGCTGGTTATCAACTGCGCTTCTGGAATCCATTGGTTCTGGGGGCGGTTGAAAAGAATGGAAACATACCTCTTTGGCTGATGTGAGCGCGGAAGGATCAAAAAAAGGGTCAGCATTGAGCTAACAGAACAGCTCTGTTCAATGTTAGCCAATCAAATGGAATCGGAACATGATATATTCGAAGACATCATGAGGGGAGAAAAGTATACTTATCCAGAAGCCATGGTGAGTTAAGCTTTAGCCACCCCAAGGGGATGAGAGCATAATCCACAGACACCATCAACAAAGTGTTCTGAACGAGAGGCCACAGTGAGCTGGAAGAAGTGTAATACCAGCCACTCAAGTGAGATCGGAGTACTCCACGAACACCATGAAAAAGGGTGTTCTGAACGAGAGGCCACAGTGAGCTGGAAGAAGTGTAATACCAGCCACTCAAGGAGGGAAAAAAACCCAAAAATTTTCAGAGATTCAGGTCAGTTTACAAAAATTGTTCCGTGACTCCAAGTGCGAACACTGTCAGTCATCGAAAGACTGTGAGTTTCAATGTGTCCACCCATGCGTGTATTGCTACAGTCAGGACACCCGGTAGAAAGTAGCCGACGAATCGATGTACCCACTGGTCAAGAGGCTCTGAACCGTCCAGTTCCAGGGGCAAGAAAACCTCCAAGAGGAGGCGCCGACACACCCACGGAATGGCCGCAATGGCTGCTTTTCGAAGCAGCCAGTTGAGCGTGACGGAAAAATAATAATGCATCGCTGTTGTTGTATCGCTGTTGTCGCTGTTGGTGTAATGATATTGGTGAAGAAGAAGGAGAACACTTTACAACATCTTGGGCAGATGAGAAGTTCTTTATCCTCGCATTTCCAGATGGGAAGAAGGAGCATACAGAGCAAGCGAGTTCAGTCATGGACGGCAATTGCAAAGTGCCTTCCGACTCCTGAGACAGGATCAAGTGACGAAAGTTCCCATGGCGCCTTGATACCATAATGCTTTATTTTGGTGTCGTTCTTTCCATTCGCTTAATAAAGTTTTGATGCCAGCTTCGCCATCCAAGCCTGGGGACCGCGCGCCAGGCTAATTAGGGGAAACGTTCTTGCACTTGAGTATTGGCTCAAGATCATCTCGATGTTGAAAGTTTTCATGGCTGCAACTGCCTCCGTATCTACGAGAGCGCAGAGTTCAGTTGGCGTCGCCGAATAAGCCACTCGTCTGCAAACTTTGTTTATGGCAAGTCGTGTCAACCATGCCTGCGTACCTACCTACTTCATCATTAACTTCGCGGCCTGTGACACGCACCATCTTGACCTCTCCTTCCGAGAACTACAAACCTAAGTACGCGACAGATTACTTGGCAGCAGTCTGGAGACCAGTTGCCGCACGAGAGCAGCTGAAACGCCAGAAACAGAATTCAACCAAACACCTTGGCAGCAATGAGCGACGACTTCTGCGCATATTTCTGCGGCGATTTAATTTTCTACTCAATTATCAACCTGGTCGACTACGTGGCCTTTTCGAATCGCGATGCCATCATCTACCACGGCCGGCGCCTGCAAAGGATGCTGAGGGTACCCGAACGAATGCGCATTTTCTCCGAGCACGACCCCGGCATTCACGACGAAGACATAAGGACCGGAGCTCAAGTGCTTCTCTGGTCGACGTTTTGGATAGCCGCCCTGATGACGTTGGGCGTTCGTCAATTTTCCAAGAACGCGCTTCAGGGCGTGGGAGTCATGTGTCTGGGAATCGTCCCGCCAGTGGTGGCCATGAGCATCTTTTGGTTCCGGATGGCCTGCGAATACCGACGACGCTCGAGGGAAAGAATTCCTTGCCTCGAGGATGGAGGCGTGGTACGTTGGCGGAAGCCGGATAAACAGACACCAAGGACATCAAGTAAAGACGGTGCCTCGAAGGAAAAGGAGGAGGGTCCGGGTCAACCGGCTCCGCGAGAGTGGAAGCCAATAAATGTTTTTCTCCCCTATTAAAGGAGAAGAGGCTGTTTTCGAGCTTCAACGTGACGCGTGGGGGGACTGGGTCGGATAAAATGGGAGGTTGGAAGCAGCACCAATAGCATTGATACGAACCACGAATCCCAGTTGGTCGCGGAACGTGTGAGTTGGTCCTCGGACTCAGCTGAGGCGGTTGGGGTATTCGGCAAACAGGTATTCGGCAAACAAACTCGAAGCATCGGAGGCGGGATATGGAACCATGGGGTGCGTACATTGCAGTACATGGCGAGACCCCTAAGAAGCACCGACGTTATGAGTATTAAGTTAATTAATACTACATTGATGAAAGCAGCAACATTTATTTACAGAGCTGCGAGTGTCAGCCTCAGCTTGCCGTCTTGGCTAGAGGTCATGCAACCACTGTACAGGTTCTTCGCATATAATTCGCCATGCGTGTCTGCCGATACGGCACTCGTCAGAATGATACGATTTCTCTCCACCCTCCTTCACGGTTCATTGTCACAGATTGAACAAAACCAGACGGACACGTGTAGGCTCAGACCAGGGCTACGTGTCTCTCTGTCCTCGTCCGCTGTAACGTCCATGTCCCCCCCAGACAGAGAAAGGGAAGCCAGGGATGAGGTCCGATACGGGTTGAAGGGGCCGGAACGGTTCAAAGGACGCCATGTCATGCCAGGTAATCCCCTTGTCGCTGTCGTGCATCGCGAACCGGGGACGGGGGGCGCTTTCAACAAAGGGAAGCCCGGGGCCATCGCTGGTTTGGACGCGCAATCCCAGAGGCGAAGGGAAGATGGGACGCAAGGGAGGGCAGTTATACCTCACGGCGGCGACGATGCCTGAACCTGACCCGCTTGACGCGAGGTCCATGGCCGGGCGAGGAGGAGGAGGCGGAGAGGATGGTGATGATCAAAAGGGAATGAGAATGAGGCACAATTAGCGATTCGGAGGGTCCGACCAGGGGAGGAGTCGGGTTGGCAGACGGGGCGTCTGTGCGCTCAGGCGGCGAGCTTGTTAGGGGTACATGACTTTTATCGCGTAAGAGCATGCATTCTAGATGTATCTTTTCCCCCTGCGACGTGGAAGAAAAGGACCGCGGCCGGCTGAAACGTCCAAGGTGCTAAGGCCAAATACTCGCCTCATTAATCAAGTTAGAGACTTACCGACAGTAGGTAAGTTTCTCTACAGTAGCCGCGTGGCAGCTTGACAGCCTTCAAAAGTCAATAGTGTTTGGTTTGGGCAAATGTCTGGCGGATCCCAAGAGACTCGAAGACTCGAAGCCGAGGTCTACTTCAAACGTTTTTCTTTGGCCCGTCTTTCCACTTCCGAGCCGAGCTTGGAATCGGTAATGCTAAGATAATCAGCAAATATACCCAAAGAAAGTCGGGCTGGTGCGGTGCGCCACCGCTATTCCGAGCAATATGGGGAGACTCACGCGGAAAATACGGTTAAGACGACTGACAAAGACAAAGAGGCAAAGCCGTGCATCCTCCGCTCGTGGTTGCCGAAGCACACTTACCTAAGGTAGGTACTTAAGGTAATGTCCCCTGGGGGGGGGGGGGGGGCGCGGGATTTGAATGAACTGCGCGGACTGGACCCGCCCAGGCCAGCAGAGGCCCAGCGCATCGAAGCCAGCGCAGCGGCCCAAGTTCACATCACTTCAATGTCCCTCTGAAAATGGACTGCTCGCACGATTCTCATTGGCCGACATTGATCAATGTCCGGTCCAGTTGTGTCCAGGTGTTAGTAGGGGTGACTTCGTTCAGCCCCCCCGAGAATCCACGTACAGAGGTACAGGCACAAAAAAATACTCTGGCCAGAATCGATTCAATCATTCATTCACCGGGCACCCATCCATGTCGGGTCGTCCGTCTGCAGGGCTCCCCCCCTTCTCACATTCGATCCCCCCCGCAAACATGGGCCGGAACAACTGGGGCCAGCAGACGGCTGCGGCGGCGGTGGCGGCAATAGCATCATCAACATCATCAACAACAAACAAAGCAGTCCCTTCCCCCTCAGGCCCACGACCCAAATATTTCTGCCAAAAAAAAGGAAATGCTGTAGAGGCAACATGGCAAAGGTTTTATTTTGATGATACCTGTTGCGCCGCCTCATGAACCGAACAACGAGAGTCCATGCTCTTCGCTCAACTTACAATATAGTCCTCTGGGCGCCGGCGTCTCAATGCCAAGGGGCTACATACAGTGATACGGTAGGTACTTGAGAAACCCGTACCGAAGGAGTTATTGCCAAGTGCTCCAGCATGGAAAGCGGCAGTGGGCATGGACGACTTTGACGATGAATGCATTGCGCCCAGCCACCACCACCACCACCCCCTGCTGCCTTGCCTCTTCTCTTTTACAGCGCCGTACTGTATTTGATGTGCATGGCGGCGCTGTCTGCATGCGCTCTAGGCCCTGACATTGCTTTTTCCTGCTGGCATCTTCATCGATGAGAAAGCCGCCTCCCAAAAGGCAGATAAAGCCGCCGGCGTATTCTTACTGCACTGCTCTATGAGTACTGCATGTTTTTTTGCCGTCTGCCGTCGCCACCGCATCTGCTCGCATATTTTTTTTTTCTTGATTGCAAATGGCGTGCGCCTTCGTACCGGCTGCAAGTTACTACGGTAGGTGGGACATCAACAGACTGGCAGGGAAGAACCAGATGACAAAAAACCTTCCCCCGCAAAGAGAGGAATCGAGAGAGAGCCCACTTTAGGCAGATAAACGATGACGCCGGCGGAGAATGATGACAATAGTAATTACAGTACGGTACAGCACGGTAACCAAAGAGGCCGGGATAAAAGAAAATAGAGAGGCATGGGCCCCTTCCTCCGCAGCGGACACGGTGTTTGTCAGTCGCTCTGTACCTGTGTTTTTCTCTTTCGCCCCAACGGCGATTCCAGGAGTTTCCATTTCGCAAAGTACGTACTGTCGAGGTAGCGCCTTTGAAGAGGGAAAGGCGTGGTTCCAGAAATTTATTATGGGCGATGCAAATTCGACCTTTTCAGCCAAGGTCCCTGCGAGGCGGGCCCGTCTACGGTTTCCTGTACGTACAGTACTTGACTTAGACGCTGGCTGGCCGGCCGCGCCTCCCCCGGTGGCCCGTCTGCACCGGTACCGCGCCAGTACGGAGCAGGACCACTTGGCGTGTCGCTAACAAGACAGGGTGTGCATGTACTCGCTGTACGTGGGCGTTGTGAGGCCTGGCCCCCCGGTTTTGATGCTGCTGATTCAACGCGGATCGCCGGTTGCTCGCGCTGCCTGTTCTTTGTTTTCTTTTCTAGGGCCTCTTTGCCAGCGATTGCCAGCGGCAGGCCCGGACGCTGGCAGGCACCTGTTGACGTGGAAGTTACTGGATCACAGCGACCTGGCAGGCAAGGCAGGCAAGTGACCCGGATGGAGACTTGAAGTCGTCGTCGCTATTGCCGCCGTGGCCGATGCGACTCGCCCACAACGGACTCCATTCGCCCTTTACTCACCCCCCTTAGGCCCCATAATTCCCGATCCACGCCCCCTGCCGCCCCCCTTCCTCCCCCAAGTGTCCGGTGTCTCTCCAAGGGGACTTGCTTTACCACGGCACCTCCGCTGACGCACGCCTTTAATAGGCCTGACCCCCTTCCGCTTTCCCTCCCATTCTCATGTTTGTCTCTGATCCGGCCTCTCTCTCATAACTCTTCTTTTTCTCCTCCCGCCCCCCCTTCTTCCCCTTATCGCCAACGTCCGTCTGTTGTCGTCTCTTGGGATTATCCGTTCTGCGCGCCTCCGACTGTTTGGGTTTTCCTTGCTCTTCCGCCAGCACGACCACCGCCTCAATAAACTCTCACTACCTCTTTCTCTGAAAGAATAGGGGGCTCCCGACCACCGTAAATCTTCTCCCGGGACGCCAATCTCCTGACTCTCGTTGCCGCCTGTCGAGGTTTCGCCCGCGTCACCGCTTTTCTCCCCCCCTTTTTATTCTCTCGTCCCACGGCGAATCGCGACCGCCCTCGCCTCTCTCACCGACATTTCTTCCTATTCGCCGCATCTACCACCCACACACCGAAATCTTAGCAACCTCTGTCACCATGGCTCCCAAGAAGATTCGCTGCAACGCCAAAGACTGCAAGGAGCCTGCGCAACGCATCGTCGGCGACTGCAGTTTCTGCAAAGGCCAATACTGCGGCAACCACCGCCTGTTGGAGGACCACAAGTGCAGCGGTCTCGAGGACGTGAGTATACTCCGGACCTGTAATATCGCCAATTCGTCTAACCTTTGCTTCAGTGCAAGAAGCAGTCTCACGCGCGCAACGCCGCTCAACTCGAGTCCGAACGAACGCAAGTCATTCGCGGTGTCTAATATCACGTCACCACCCGAATTTCACCACATCTCACCCGTCCCGCAACCCCCCGTTACGAAACATGAGCCGACGATATTGCCTTGTTCTTCAGCGATTTTGAGTCGCTGGTGTTGGCGTGGGTTTTCATTGGATGTCTAGAGGCGTGTGCAACGCCGTTGTATCTTATGTTCTGGGGTTGATTCTAAATCAACAACCGCGCGGCGTTTGGAGTTTTACTTGGATATGCCTGTTTTGAGTCTTGGACAGGCCTCTAGTTTTTACGCATCAATTCAGTCTTGACGCAAAACCTTGGTTTTCCCCCCCATCTGGCTGGTGCCTAACAATGGATTGGCCGTGCATGTGGCGTGAGCGGTCTTGGGACCGAGAGGAGGAAACGCCCACCCTGAGACGACGAAACACAGGCCGCGCCCCTCCTCCTTTCCCCCAGTCCGTGCATCGCCAATTGTCAACCCCAAAACGGGAGATAACAATGCAATGCAACGGAGAGCCGCGAGCCTTTGGGAGATCGAGATAACTCATTCCCGCAGCGGCGGATTGGTCCAATTGCCTGTGCCGTCCCCCTCTTAGGTTGAGCAACCCCCCCTCTATCTCCAGACTCGAGGCGGTCTTGGGTTCCGGTGATAGGGTACTGATGCATTTCCGAGATGTTGCCTCTTGATTGGTGAGAGCGTCGCACGAGACGTGTTCTGCACCCTTGCCTGGCCCGCGATGCACGATTGTCCTGCCTACCCTTTCAAACCGTCAATGTCAAAAGAGTCGTTTTGACGGTAGATCAAGATGGGCTGTCAGTCAGCTGTTCCTCCTTAACGACCTTGACGTCGACCGCCTCAGCCTTGACCACGCGGCCGACGCCGTCGTCGTCGACAGTCTCGAGCTTGAGCTCTCTTAGACGGCGGCCTTCAGTCACCTTTTTGCGTTCGGCCGCCCTGCAGAGCCCCCGCAGGCCCAGGTCGCAGTCGCCGCAGCGGCGTCCGACGGGCAGGCAGACGGCCTGGCCCAGGCCGACGAGCAGCCAGTTGATCTCACGCCACTTCTCGCGCGGCAGCCAGGACTGCAGGGCCAGTCGCGTCTCTTCCGGCGTCCTGGTCTTGTTCCACCCCCAGAGGTTGGTGATTCGGTGCACGTGCACGTCGACCCCGATGCCCTCGGTCCGGTCCCACGCCGCCGACAGGCACAGGTAGGCCATCTTGGGGCCGACGCCCGGCAGCGACGTCAGGCCCTCGATGGTGTCGGGTATGTCGCTCTTCCACTCGTCGCGCAGTACCACGGCCGTCGCCTTGAGGAACCTACAGAAAGAGAGCCCGTCAATATCAGCATACGGGGGGGAACAAAGTTTTGCAGGTATTGCGTGAGTTTGCCGGGGGGGACTCACTTTGTCTTGTTGTTGTGGAAGCCCACCGCCCAGATGAGCTCGTTGAGCAGCTTCGGGTCCACGGCCAGCATGTTTTCGAGATTCAGCCCCTTGGGCGCCCCCGGCTTGTGCGCTGGCATCTCCGTCTTGAGCCTCTTCATGGCGACCGCGTTGACGGTGTCCTTGGTCTGGCTGGACAGCATCAGGGCCACGAGCGTGTGAAACCTCTGATCCCTGGGCGACGCCTGCTCGTCCGACAGCCGCTCGCAGCCCATTGTGTCGACGGGCGCGCCGTATGCGGTGCCCCCGGGGGATCGCATCTGCTTGACGACGCTGTACATTTCCTCCCAGTCCGACGGCGGAGCAATCGTCGCCTCACCGGTGTCCGGGTCCGTGGTTTTGCGGGCCGGTTTGCGCGCTCGCTTCGGTTTCGCTGGGGGCGACGACGACAGCACGGCGTCGAGGCTCTCCTCGACGATTTCCTTTTTGACAAAGCGCCGGTGTGAACTGTCAACGGTTTCCTTGCGCCGTCGCTTTGCCGGGGGACCAACGGCATCTTCAATGTCGGGTGTTGTCGGAGAGTTGGTGGTCGAAGCTGCGTAGGCGAAACGGGTGAGGGATCGTGTCGTGCGTCTCGGTGGCGATGCGGATCCCGAAGCCCGGCCGAATAGCTTGGGTGTATCCTTTGATATCCTCGAAGAGCGCATCGTGAAGGAAGCTCGAGGCGATTGTCGTGACCGCGAGAGAGAGCGAGGCAGAGATGTTGGATGCCGACGGCGGAATTTTGCTGGCTGAGAATGTCATTGCCGTAATAGAGCTATTAGCGCAACGCTGATAGGCCAGCTTCTCGGTGTCTGATCCCTGCTAGGGTGCCCCGGTCTCTCTGCTCATCCAGTGGCGTCATTGCTTGTTGTTGCCAATGGGGGAGAGGGGGGAGGGGTGGACAAAATAAAGAAGACATACATCTACGGAGTAAAGTCTGAAGATGCATGAATTGGTTCACCAAACTGAAACTTGCCAGTGAAGCTAAGCTCTCGGCCTTAATGTGTCTGTTGACATATGCATGAACTGAACGTCTGCATGAAGTAATGGAGCAGACAGCATTATAGCAACGCTCCTCCCAAGTCTCAATGTTAGTTCTAATGTAACGAACGGAGATATTCAAAAGTGTGCCATTGAGAGGTTGCGACAGACGAGCTTCAAGCTTAATGTTGTTTCATGTTGTTCCTGAAGCTACCTGCTACTTGCGCCAGCTTGTCACTAATGAGATCGAAATGACTTCAATTTCAAATCTCAAGAGAGTGACAGTTGCAGACGGGGCAGAGTTGCCAGCAGCTCAATGTAAACCACAACTTGACGCCGGTGCTCAAGGGCTCAAGCAATGGATATGACAGCGCTACGTCTGTTCCCATTGGATGAGCGGGCTCAAGTATGAAGCCGAATGAAGACTGGATGCAGCAATGTGATTCTCAAACCGTAAATGGACTCTGTACTGTTTAGTACAAGAGGACTTGCAAATGTTGACTTTTTCAACGAGCCAGTTTCTCGCTTGCGTACTGTACTAACAAAACAGTCTGGTACTGCACGTTCTGTAACCAGGTCTGACAACCCGAGTCCACGGCAAGAATTAACCGAGTCTTCGGGGAAACGGGATGGACAGGAACTTCTTGAAGGATTGCAACACGTCGCCTGCGATAGGCTCCTTTGCCATTATCCTGTGCGACGATGCTTTGTCGCTTCAAGGCACGGAAAATGCAATCCGTCAACTTTGCTGCGAAAATAAGCGCTCGTTACTCCACTCGCAACGACTCGGAGGCTCGGAGCAATTTTTGATCGCCCATACTGGATGAACGCAGCATGCAAGTATCATCATAACCAAGAGACTGATCAAGTCTCAGATTTGAGAGGCTTGCATTACCTCGGAGGATGGCAAATCTGGTGGTCTGAGGAAGTCTGGTCGCCAAACATAAAGCTTCTTCAGGTCTGCGTGTCGAAGAATGATTCATGTTACAGTGGTTGCTGTATTGACTGTTACGAGGTCGACTTGCCCCAAACATGACGGTTTCCTTTATCCAGAATATTTACGTACCACTTGGCGTATCACTACTCATCGTGATAGCCTATGTAAGTCATCAAACGTCAATCCTAGCACAAATGTAAAACTCCGATTCTAATGACCTTACCCAAGGTGTATCGTGTGCTGCGCAGTCCAATTTCACGGCTTCCCGGACCCTGGCTATCCAAATGGACTGGTATTGTCCTACTATACCACTGGCTGACCGGTTCGAGATGCCAATACGTCCACGCCCTTCATCAGCAATATGGTAAGTTGAATGAGCACTTGGCACTGTTGTCTGCCAAACTGAGTCTCTGGACCGACAGGCCCGGTTGTACGGCTATCGCCCAGCGAGGTCGACATCACCGACATGGAAGCCATCAAAGTCATCTACGCGACCAAGGAGACGTTTCGAAAGACTGAGTGGTATCGGCACTTCACCACGTACAACGTCGAGACCATCTTCAACACGAGCAACGTCGATCTTCATCGAAGATATCGGAGGCTTTTAGCAGGTCCCATTTCCGAAGTCAACCTACGACCATTTCACGACTGGATTCAGGCAAAAGTCGACGTCACGATTTCCAGGATGCGCGATGAGATGAAGATCAGAGGCGCGGCCGATGTCTTCAAGTGGTGGTACTTGATGACGACCGACGTCGTCAGTAAACTAACATTTGGCGAGGCATTCGGAAAATTAGACAACGGAGAAGTGAGTTTCTCGACTTTTTAGCCTTCTTAACTCCCCTTTGACCGATCTTTGTACAATCCAGAAAGATGACTACGTTAAGCACTTGGAGACGACAATGTGGCTCGGTGCCGTCCGATCATCCTTTCCCCTGCTCACCTCCTTGTCGCGATACCTTCCGATCCCCCTGATCAAAGAAGCGCGCGAGTCGAGCAAGCGCCAGACGCACTACGCGCGAGAGTGCATCGACCGGTACAAGAAGCTCGTCGACGCGGACCCGACGAGCGCGCCGCAGACGCTCTTCTCCAACCTGATGAAGGCCGAGAAGGACGAGAGGTTCGGTGACGAGGAGCTGCGCAACACGGCAGAGGTGTATCTCCTCGCCGGCAGCGAGACCACCTCGAACACGCTGTCGTTTCTCGTCTGGGCCGTCTGTCGTCACCCTCGCGTCCAGGCAGAGCTCGTCCGCCAGCTGCAGACACTCCCCGGAGAGTATACGGGAGCCGACCTGAGAGACCTCGCGTACTTGAATCACACCATCAACGAGTCTCTGCGGCTGTATACCGCAGCGCCGTCGGGACTGCCGCGCCTGGTTCCACAAGGTGGCATAGTCATTGACGGATATCATGTGTCAGAAGGGACCACGGTATGCGCGCAGGCGTACACGCTGCATCGCGAGCCCAGTGTTTTTCCCAACCCGACCACTTTCGACCCATCGCGATGGGAGTCTGCTTCCAAGGCGATGAAGGACGCATTCATGCCCTTTGGACGTGGCCCGCGAAGTAAGTGTTTCCTCCAACGCATGACCTTCAATTCTTCTCACACGCTATTCAGTCTGCCTTGGCCAACACCTTGCCATGGTGGAGATGCGCTTCGCCGTCGCGCGTTTCTTTCTCGCTTTCCCAGATGTTCGAATCTCCTCGCTGGAGGGCATGTCCGACGCTGACATGGGCGAGACGAATCACTTTGTCATGTCGCCCAAGGGGAAGAGGTGCCTGGTAGACTCTCAAGCAGTGCTCAAGGGTTAGTTCTTCGGCAGACACGAGATCTATGCTTTTCAAGCAAGGAGAATTGAGCTGGTTAGGGGTATTCTATTCAACATTATAATGCATGCTAGCGATCCCGTACTTCCCCGGACTGGATCAACTCTGTGACCAATAGACGCTTCCAACCCTCTTGGTCCCTGACAATTGTTCAGCAGACCCCTTCCATTAAAACCACTTCTCCTACTCCTCGTCTCCCCACGAGGCTGTTGATGTGAATTATTTGCAGTATGAGCTTGGATCCGAAGGTAGTCCGCAGACACACGTCCCGAGCACCTTGGTCTCATGCTTCTCATGCTTCTCATGCTTCTTGTGCTCTAGCTCCTTGATGCTCCTCGTCTCCTTGCTGCTGCTGCTATTGCTGTATCCCTTGCTGCTACCAGAGTCCTCGTGTTTGCTGCTGCTGCTGCTAACTTCTTCGTAGAGGCAGCATCGCTCGCGGTACCAACACGGGTAGCAGTCGTCCTTGGTGTGGCATTTTCTGGGCTCGAATTTCGCCTCGACCTGAGCGACCTGAGGGACGCAAAAGGCGAGCAGCGGCAGGGAAAGAAGAATGGCAATAGTCCGGACCATTGTGACTTGTACAATTTTTTTTGTTTTGTCGAGCGTATGTAATTTATGTAGAAGCTTAGGGCGCTTCTTTGATGGAAAAGACCTGGTAGAAGATGGGTTCTTGAGCTGATGAACATGAAACGAATGATGCTGCTGCCTTAGTTTCTAGCATTGCTGATCCCTCGTTCTTATATCTCCAAGAGTAAGTGCAACATGTTGCTGCATCGCAATGGCAACGGCCATTCGTTGCGGAGGTTGAACGTCAAAATGATGAGATAAACATCAAATTATGTACGTTGGCTGCGACCGCCTGTGTTTTGGAGTTCTCTAAAGAGATACAAACAAGAGCGCCTCTAGAGTCCCTTTTTATCACATAAAGCTCTGCTTCTCCCCCCCCCTTCCCGTTGCCCTGCGATACGCTTCCAGTCAGAATGCTGAATTCTTTGCCTCAACGGTCGCTCCGTGAACGGGCAAAGATATACACATGTTGGACAGAACATGATGTGCCTCTTATTGCCTTAAGCTTTCATGGTAATCAATTACGAAAGGCCTGGTTCATCTTTGCATCTATAGAACAGACCTCGAAGAGCAACACACGCAATCTGCAGATTGACAGTCAACATGAACGGTTCATCTTTTTCTTCGCAGTTGCTCTCGCGAGCATCGCGTTCCATCTCATCAAGATCACCACAGACTTTCCTCGGCAGTCTATCGAGGCTTGCATCAAGGTAAGGCCTTTCTGATCGCAGGTTGCCAAGAGTCCTCTTGTTGGCTGATTATGTATCACTCATGCCACAGCTGGATCAGCGCGGTGTCGGCATCTGTTTTGACAGATCTGGGATCACAACGTCTTCCCTTTGTGAGCATTTGGAGCCTTCATTATAAAAGTAAATAGTCCATCTTCCATCGCCATTCGCGTTCAGTTATTCTTTTGTTGGTTCAATGTTGATTTGACGGCGCTCATGAGGTCTTCTTGTTCCCCCATCAACGACAACTTCTCATCAAACAACAATGTTTGATGATTTGCACACTCCACGATACGGTGCGGTGAGCTTCTTTGCAGTTACGAAGTGTGAACACAGAACGAAAGATTTGAGTGCGATGGGCAACTTCGTACTCAATATTTGCAGCAATCATCAATATTCACATGCAAGCGACATGGATCCCGTCAGAATGGTACCATGGCCGGTTGTGTCAAAGTCGCTTGATCTGGATCCGGGTAGCAGCAATGAGTGATGCAACTATTCTTTTGGTTTTGCAGTTATAGAAGAACCAGGAACAATGTGGGAGAAATTTGGCACATGTCGAGGCGTAAAGGCCTGGATGCCGCTGGTGTCGCTGAACCACTAGCAGCCCTTCGTCGCTACCCTATATCTTTGTTAATTTCACCATTCTATACAATTCACAATGTTTCAAGGCAATCCATGATGATCTAGCTGCTGTTTTCATTACAGTGTATCTGACGATGAGGCTGCATCTACAATTCGCGCATGAGTTCATAGAAGTGAGCTTCATGTCGGCTTCCTATCATCCTGTAAGCCCGTACACTGAGCTATCAAAGCATGTACGCACAGGCAGAGCAGACGTCAACCGGTTTTTCGTGCTTCCAAGCATATAGATGAACGAAAATAGTTCATTGACTGCTTAGCGGAGTAAGCGAAAGCAAAGCTTTGACTTGACGGGCAGGCAGCAATCCCCCAGCCACAGACCACACAACAAAAAGGATTACGGGGCAAAGCACGGATTCATGGCGAATTGTCCACGCTACAATTGTCCTACATCAACTTGCTTGCCGCACCGACGTGTTTTGAGCGCAAGGGGCTCCTTGTCAAAGTTTAGATCACAGGGACGGAGGCATGTTTGGCCCAGGACCACTTGGAGTACATCCTTGAGAACAATCACCGGGGTAAATAGCTCCAGTCTTTTTGTAAAGGACACTGATTCTGCAACATCATTGAAGGGTATTGAGATTGAAATGCTGCAAGACGGCAGGTGTTGACGAGGAGAACCTCAGTCTGATCATTTTGAGAAGCTTTTGGCCTCCATACGCAAGATAGTGACAGAGGCTGTGATACCGTTTTCCGCAAAGTTTGCAACGTGAAGCCGGGCAATTCACCTTCTCTACTGGTTTGCTGTCAGGGAGGCTGAAGAAGGGAGACGGAAGATGAGTGCTCAAAACATGGCGTTGTGTTAGCGAGACGCACATTGGTGACGGCAAGAAACCCATGCTGTGTCACCTCAGCTGTTGATATACCGCCGAGCCTGACATTATGTAGGAAAGTGATAATTGCATGATTCCGCGGCAATTCTTTCCTTTGCGAAAGATGTTCGTTCAGTCCATCGCAGCTGAATGCCGACATCCATCGCAGAAGCTGCAGACATATCGGATTTGAACGGGGCCGACATCGAAGGGACTCAACTCACGGGAACACGCGGTCTCGACGGGGCTGGAACAGAGATCAGATAATCGCAAGGATGCAAGAGGGGCTGCAATTGAAAAACGACGGTATCGCGTGGCTAATCATTCCGATTTGCGCCCTTACACGAAGTAGAGTTCCTTTACTCGCTGATCTGTGCCAAAAACGAACCAGCTGTCCAGCTCCCCGAGGCATGCCTGACCAAGGGAGACATCTGGTAGAATCTTTTCAAGATGCGCTCTGGCTTCCCGAGGTTCCTGTCGTGTTGCCAAAATTCAGAGCAAGAGAGGTCACACAGAAAATGTGACGTGCTGATAGCTGGGGCATGACCATAATGCACTGAGCACTGCGTCTGTTCCCCCACTGAACGAGCGCGTATTATAGAGCTGCAGATATTCACTATCTGCAATTTTCATGTTCCAAACGTCGTCGAGATATCAGATGGTCTAGGTCTGTGTTTGCGTGCGGTGCATCGGCGACGGCACGGAGAAAGTCTCTGGCCTTACGTTGGTGGCACACAAACAGGTGAGCCTCCATTTCGTCAATATAACACGTATTTGAAGGGCAGGATAATGCCATCAATGCCCTCAAGAAATCTTCAGACCCTGCTGACAATGAGCCTGGAACGTCGTTGGTTGGCTGACAGTGTCCCCCTTCTTGTTGACCACAGCTCTGCAAGGACAGCGACTTACACGAGCATATTCATGCCCTTACATGTATCCCATCTGTGAAGGAGGCGTCCATGGTAGTTTAATTGGCACCGAAATGCCAGGCGTGGGTTGTTCTCACAGTCAAGGACGTCGGTGGGATGGATTAGTCGAGATTATACCTCAATATCGGTCCGGAGCTCTTTCATGATCCATCTGCGGATTGCGGTGTTCGCGTCTGAAGTCGATTCTATTCCTCGTTCTATCACGACGCGATATGGCGCTCAAGACGCGACATGATCAAACGTCTACTCTCTATATAACCTCCCGATTCAGTCGATCTAGAGGAAACCTCTCTCCACGGCGCCATCGACACTCGTTTATTTTACTTTCTGTTCACTCCTTTTCCACTGGCTGACGCGCCGTCGCCTTTCAGCAACATGGCTCCGTCAAGCGCAAAAGGCCCGGGCATCGGGGTCAAGGCCATGGCCCTGCTTACGCTCCTGGCTGCCACGGCGCTGGCCAATATGTACGATGTCACCACCATTGAAGTCACAATCACCTCGTATCTCGACTTCAATGCCGGCTGCGCGAACCTCTGTCCACATGCTTTCAAGACACTCTCTGCCGGGCCGCCCATGGTCACGTTGACCATGCCAATCAACCAGCCCCATGGATCCGTGTCGACGAAACTGCCAAGCTGTGTTGGATGCTATGGCACTGTCATTACATATGAGCCCACGGACGTCCCATTCTACACCATCACATCTGTCGGACATCACGCATCGCCCACTGTCTCGACGGTGATGCCGGAATGCGACCACTGTCATGGAACAGTCATTCTCTGCGAGCCCACAATGGCACCGGGATCTCAATACGGGGCCCATCCATCTGACCACGACTATTTTGATGGTGACGAAGACTGGGACGGTGATGACTCGAGCCACAACATGGGCAATTGGGATGGCAAACACGGATCCGGTCATCCTCATGGTCATCACTCCGGCATGCACTCGGATCCTCATGCGCACCCAGAGCACCATCCCGATAATCATGAGTCCGACAAGCACGAAGATCCTCATGACGACAAGGGTCACCATCCTGATGACCACCATACGGACAAGCACTCAGATCCACATGCGGGCAAAGGGCAAAATCCGTATGACAAGGGGACCCACGGCGGCATGGGAAACCACACAGCTTTTGATCCCAACGGTCACGGGAAGTACGATCATCACTCGTCCACTGGCACCGTGATCCAACACGAGGCGACGAAGCCAGCTTCTCACAGAACACCGCACTCCAGCGCTCCCGCCGGCGCTGATCATGGCTCACGCACCAAACATGGTCCGAAGCCCAACCACACGTCTGCCAGCAATCACGGAGGCGGACCCGCGGATGGAAGCCATCGCGGTGATCCTGCACATGGACACAACCCTGGTGCCGGCTACCCCCATGAGCACGCACCGGACTACGCGCCAAAGGACAGCCACTCCAGCGCAGAAACGCACCAGAACGCACATACACCCGTAGCTGGTAGCGACCATCAGGGAAAGGGTCCCGGCCCAGACCCCGAGCCGAGCGCCCCGGCCTCGCAGTACAACGGGGACATGAACTTTGGGCCTTCCCCGTACGGGCCTTCCGGACCTGCCCATGGCGATGATCACGGGTCGGCGGGTCCCTCGCCGTACGGACCTTCTGGCGGCGCTCATGGGAATGATCATGGTTCTCCTGGACCCTCTCCTTACGGACCATCTGATGGCGCGCATGGAAACGACCATGGCCCTTCAGGACCCTCGCCGTACGGGCCTTCTGGACCTGCTCACGGTGATGATCACGGTCCTCCTGGATCCTCTCCATATGGGCCTTCTGATGGGCATTATGGAGGCGATCACGGTCCTGCTGGGCCTTCACCGTATGGACCATCGGCACCTGCTTATGGAGATGATCATGGATCCCCTGGACCTTCACCGTTCGGGCCCTCTGATGGAAGTCACGGAGATGGTCTCGGCGCCCCTGGACCATATCCGTATGGGCCTTCCAGCGACGATCACGGTCCTAACGGCCTTTCGCCGTATGTACCTTCCGGACCTAGTTACGGAGACGGGCCCGGGTCCCACGGACACTCTCCCTACGGGCCTTCGGAGGGAGGACACGGAGACACTCACCATCAAGCCCCCCAGCACGCACAACCTGGCCACGGGCATGGTAACGGCCATGCCAAGGGTCATGGCCACGGCAAGGGTCACGGTCACGGTCACGGTCACAAACATGGTCATAAACATCATCTGTTCCCTGGCTCCGGCGCTGTCCCGGGCTCTAGCTACGACCCTCTAGACGATTCCCCCTCGGGAGGCGACTACCCCGGGCCCGCTCCGTACCCAGCACCCAATGCAGGATACCCTGCCGCCGAGCATCAAGGTTTCGGCGGTCCGGGCCCAAACGCCGTGTACCCCGCTGCCGCTCCGTATCCGACCGCGCTCACCCCCGGCCCCACCCAACCTTTCGGCTCGTACCCGTACGACCAGGCCGTAGCCTCTGGCGGCGACGGCGCTTACGACCTGCTGCCGCCGCCTCCGGAAGCGGCATCGGTCGCTCCCGGTCCCAACACCTTTGACCAGATCTCTCCCTTTGCGCGACCGCAAGCCGTTCAGGCCTTGCAGGCGGACACCGGTCCTGCAGCGCAACTCCCGCCTCCGCCACCGGGCCCAGCAGCAGTAGCAGCTCCGGCCCCGGCCTCGGTCGCGGCGAGTCCCGCAGCTCCGCCGCCAGCAGGTCCGCGCTGCCAGAGCCTCTTTGCCAAGATTGGATGCATCGTCGGCAGTCTGGGCAAGCAGACCAAGAAGTCTGCGGACCACGCTGACGTTGTATTTTAACAGAACACACAAAAACAAAAAGGTGGTCGGGGCTCGGATTGGCCTTTCCTGGGAGGCCTTGAAGAGAAATCAAGTCGCTGCTATCTTTCGGGGATTAGGCGTCTTTTTTCTCCACCGCCGGCGTGAAGTCTACGTCGAGTATTCATGTATAACCCATTCTTATCCTCTAGATTGTTGGGGAGACGAGGGCAAGTTTAGGTAATCGGGATAGTGAGGAAATGGAAAGGGCACTTTAAATATGAGATTAAGATAGCATGACTAGACATTGGGAGCAAGAACGCCGTAGATGGGGGAAGAGGAAAAGAAAAGAGCGCAGCAATCAAACATTAGTCAATCTCTCCGAAGCCAAATTGAAGAGCTCGTTGAGCTTCTGCTTGGGTGCCTTGAAAGTTCGATGATTGTGTGAGGAACTGCAAATTTATTCGTCCATTCAAGTCTACCCACCGATAGACAGGTCGGAAAGATGCACGTTTTCCCCTGAAACTGAGCAATCACCTCAGCAATTTCGATGTGTCAGTGTTCTATCCTGAATGCTCCCTCGCTTAAGCGTGCGCTGTATTGTACAGTACAGTATTCAGCAAAATAAACCAATTCCTGACACCCGAAACTTGCACAACCAGTTCATGCGTGCAGCTAGCATCTCATGACCCAAAGGCTTCGCTCACAGCTTCTCCATCGTCAGGAGTCACATTCATCTCCAGCAACTCATGCGCCGCCTCGACGATGTCGCTTTCAATTCCAGCCTCGATGATCAAGTCCTCTTCCGCAAAGGTGAGTCTCCCGAGCGCGAGGAGATATCTCTGACTGCCGCCATGAGCCAGGGAGAGCTTCTGGCTAATGTCCGCGACATTGGAAGTGGCGGGATCCGTGACGAGTTTGTGAATCAGCAGCACGCTCTGTGAAATTATGCTATACAGGTCCGCTGATGCGCTCGATTCAGGATACGTAAAGGCCGAAGTGAGGACGTCAGGGATAGGCGGCAGGGCCTGCACCGGGATTGGCTGGTCATACAAGTCGTCTATCGAGGCGCT
Source organism: Hirsutella thompsonii MTCC6686 (assembly GCA_000472125.2). Taxonomy (NCBI): domain Eukaryota; kingdom Fungi; phylum Ascomycota; class Sordariomycetes; order Hypocreales; family Ophiocordycipitaceae; genus Hirsutella; species Hirsutella thompsonii. Next base: position 36,429 of record APKU01000071.1, read on the forward strand.
GAGACATGTGACTAGACGCGGGAGGGCATTGTTATGAGAGGCGAGCTGCAATGCGCCAAACGGGTAGCGAGAGAAGGCGATCAAAGTTCTCAAGGCTGCGAGCCGAAGCCTTCTCTTCTGATCCGTCGACATTGCAATCCTGGGCTGTTCCGTCAACTTGGCTGATACACGCTCAATGATGGCGCGGGCAATGACAGTGGGATCCGCCTCGTCGGTGATGGGACCAATGGATCCCGGGAGCGATGAAGAAGCCAAGAGATCTAGCATGCCGATAATATCGGTCAATTTCTGTTTCGGTGTCAAGAGAAGCAGCACCACATCAGGCGACATGAGTCTCCAAAACCCGATTCCAGTGTACTCGAAGCCATTCTCCGTCTCGCTCGGCGTCGTGGCGCATGCCAGAGCGGACATGTACAGCAAAGACATTACTCCCCTCATGTCAATATGTTCCTCCAGAAAACTCAGCTCTTCATTTCCTGCGGTGTTGCTCTCTTGAATTCGACGGCGAGCCTCGGCGGGAATGGATATAGTAGATTGAGCAACAGGAGCAAGGCTGGCGATTACGAGAGGCGCAACTGAAGTGGTATGGAGGTCGAAGGTGAATGAGACGAGAGCTACCAGGTACTTTACCGGTTCCCAGAATTGCTCTTCCACGCATCTTGCCCAGAGCGAAATGACGTGCTCTGTGAAATCGACAAGAAGTTGCATTGGCCGATGAGGATTTCCCATGAGCGGCAGCTTCTCGAATATCATGGCAGCAAATGATGTGGCCGATGGATCAGACGGGAATGAGAAGTGCGACAGGGTGTCAAACGTCGGGGGCTGCTGTCGAAAAGCTCCATGGTCTAAGACCAGTTGCAGAAACTATGAGGCATGCGTGAGAAGAGTATCAAAGGTGTGCTTGGGGCTATCTTACCTCAAAGGGAGCTGCTGGAACTGCTTCAACGATGACCGGCAGTTCGGACCGAGAGCCCTCCGGCGGACCCTCGCCCATGACAACATCATCCGTGTGTGTGTCGAGAGCTGCCACGGGGCTCTCCACCACTGGCCGTTTTCGTTTTCCCTTGCTAGGCGTCCGCTCTCCGAAGCTGGCAGCGACTGGACCAGAACCCCTGTTCCGCGACTGACCTTTGCTAGGACTAGCTGCCATATCCATTTCGTCGAAGCCATCCGCGATACCCCAAGTTTTCGTGGCCCGTTTCGGGGTCGTCGTGCCTGAGCTTGTCGTCGCTACATTGTCCTTCCTCCGAGCTCGATCGCTGACCTCCCTCATGTCCCGCTGAAGGAACTGAAGCTCGGTGTTGGCGCTCTTTTCGGCGGCGACGGCAGCCTCGACGATTCGTTCCTGCTTGGCCAGCTGTTCCGCGTTGAGGCGCTTCAGACGAGATATCTGGGCATCGTAGTCCTGTTGCGTCTTGTTGGAGTTGGCCCGGATGATGGAGACTTCGCCACGCGCCGCGTTAAGTTCCGCCTCGAGGGCGCGCACACGCTGCTGCAGCGCCGAGAGGACATCGCCGCCCCGGGCCTGCGGCAATTGAGAGGTCGGGAAGTGATTTTGTGATATCAAGGGCCTGGCAAACTGGCTTGGCTGCGGCGCGTTGCCTCGACCAGGAACTTGCGACTGATAACGCTGAGATCCGGGAAACGCCTGATTTGGAGGCGCGGCAATGGGCTGTCGAGTTCTTGGAGTCACCGGAGCCCGGTTCGCAGGGTCAACGGTAGGATTCCATTTTGGATTCGGAACTTGTGGGATCGGACGACGAGGAAGTTGAGGAGCTGGCGGCTGATGTTGCGCTGGTTGCGCTGGTTGCTCTCGCTGTCGAAGGGTATTGTCGATGACGGGGCGCCCAATGGGAAGCCCAGCATTATTGATCACCTCGGTATTGTCAAGATCATCATCCTCCTCCTCCCAGCCATAGTCGGAGATGCGCGGCTGGGCATTTTGAGACGGCTCTTGTCGCTGCGCCTGCGTGAGCTGTATGGCGTTGTTTTCGAGTTCTTGAAGGGCGTGGTCAGTCAGGTCGTCAAATCCGTCATCTGAGAATTCGTCAAAGTCCATTGCGCGTTTGGAAAAGGCGCGGACGCATCCAAAAGGTCTGCTGCTTCTTCCATGAGGGCCTCGGGAACGTGGAGCGGTGGAGCGAGGTCGGTTGCCGTGAAAGACAGTTCACGGTTTTTGGCACGCGTCGCAATCTGTAAGGTGCACATGCAACGACTCAGGATGGGGCAACTTTCAAGTGGTGTGGCGGTGCGCCCCCCTACAGTACTGTACAGTAAGTTACGGTAGGTATTCTTGGGGCTGCACTCTCGGGAATGTGGCTTGGTTGTCATTGCCCGATTGGGATGTGTCCAGGTCCGTGTAAGTCAAGGCGACCGACTCGAATGACAACAAAGCATGAGAAATTCAGGGAAGTGGTGGGTAAAGGAATTCCATGCATATAATAATAGACTACCGAGAACGTGGTCGAGAGGGCTTGAAAGATGCAGGAGTAGTATTCAATTAGAGATTGTTTTTCATCCATGACCCAGCAGGTCAATCTTTCTGTAGAGTTCACTAGATCAGGCCTCGATCAATCATGACTAGACTGAACACCTGATACTATCACTATGTACATAACAATATTGCCCAAGCCCTCCAGACTCGGATACCAGCGATTCTCGAAATCCCAGGTCCTTCAAGTCTTGGATGTTGTTCTTTGGGCCGGTGTCACCCGAAACCGACTTCCCCTCGCGAACACCTGACACGCATTCGCCGATGTGCCAGGGCTCTTGACGTCAACTTTTAGACGATTTAGGCAGGTCTCTTGGCAGCAGCGGCCTTCTTCGCAGCGAGCAAAGCTTTGAGACGCTCAGCTCCCGACTTGATCATGGTGGCGAGGACTCCTTGGACCTGGTTCTGGCACTCGGGCTTGACACCTTGGAGCGTGGTGAGTTGGCGCTTTTGCAGGTCCTGGTCCATCTTCATCCGCTGAATGATGCGGATGAGCTCTGCCGACTCCATCTGCGCAAGCTCACGGTCGGCTGGGACCTGGAAAAGCTTGACACCGTTCATGTCATTGTTGAGGGCCATGGAGGGGGCAGCGAGGGCCTGGCCGGCGATGGCGCCAAGCAGGACGAGGGTGAAGTCGACCTTCATGGTGATTATCTTGTGTCTGGACCGCGAGATTTGCGAAGTCGGGAGCTGATCACTGAGTTCAGAGTGGAGGTCGAACTGAATGTCGGTGTCGCCTGGCACTCTCGTAGAGTAGGCGAACGCAAGGTAATTTATACCTGCCGAGTGGCAGGTTACGCATACCAAGAGCAGTCTCACCAAGTCACTGCTGCGATTCCAAGATTGCAATAAGCCTCGAGTATGAAGTTCTCACGAATGCCAAAACTTGGGGAGATGGTACGCCCTATCCGCTGCAGGGCATGTTTGACCAGCCATGTTGAAGCTGAAGCGGCTCGGAACCCGAACTCAGCAGGCCTCGATCCTCGAGTTGCTCGTGTGGCGCACTGAGACTTCATGGCAATGAAGATTTCCGCACCTAGGGGATGGCAATGTCATTTCTGTCCCTGTCATTCAAATACTTGAGGTTCACCGTGTGGCTTGCGCTTTGCGCGCATCGCATGTCAAATAGCTACGGCTTAAAACGTTCTTAGCCACTTCATCGACTGCAGGCATGCTTCATACAAACGACTCGTAAATTGAGATGAGGTACTCCAGTAAAGAAAGGGGAAAAAAACGCCGCTCCTCTCTTACGCAGGGCTCAGTGGGTGGGAGTTCTCCTATCTGTCGAATCCTCTCTAGATAGGATAGGTGCATTATCTGAAGTATGCTGAACTGACGATGCGAAATCATGAGCGGCGGCCACGCTCTGCCGAGGCTCTGCATGCTTGTTAAATATGAATTACGACTCAAGATGCCTTTCATTTTGCTTGAAACAGTCGTTAACAAATTATGTGAAGCAATGGCAGAAACGTGCGCTGTCTCGCGAAAGAGCGTTATTTGACTCACCAGAGATGCCAGAAGCTCAAACATCCGGGCCCATACCTTACAAGCCGCTGATGATGAAGTCAGATTGACACGGGTCCTATGACGGTCGGAGACTGCTTCACTTCTGCGGAGCTGAGGAGCGTCTTGGGGCATTGCGGATAGAGAATCATCCAGAAGGTTTCTGCCTAATGCCCACTTCATTCAGCAGAGACCAGATCAGCCCTTGAACCCGGTGGCACTTTTGATGTGTAGCCGGAGGCTACGAGAAATTTCGAAATCTCTGAATCCTTCAGTCTTCACGTCTTTAAGAGACGAACCCGCGGCATAACTTCATTGCATCGTGTTTTTCCTCGTATCATCGACAGCGCATACACAAGTCCGTTGCTGCCCTTTTCGTCTCATCAAATGTCAGCCCTGCCATACGAGGCAGCGTCTAACAGGCAGGCGTCATACTCTCTCCTCATCACGTTTTGATCGCTTGGGTTATCTCATCAAAAGCATCTCCCATCCGGCTGTCTTTTTATTACAATTTCCTCATGTCAACAACGGCGCGAATGCAGTCACCGTCCTTCATCGTCTCGAAAGCAGAGTTTATCTCACCCAGCGTCTTGCGATGTGTAATGAACTCGTCAACTTTGAGAGCGCCCTTTTGGTAATCGGAGACGAGGTCCTTCATCTGAGAGCGACCCTTGATGCCACCAAATGCACAGCCTTTCCATACGCGGCCGGTGACGAGTTGGAATGCTGGAAAGAAGAGTCAGCCTTGTGAGTATGGAGGTGGAACAGGCAAAACGTACGTCGGGTGGAGATCTCCTGGCCTGCAGCAGCAACGCCAATAATGATACTCTCGCCCCATCCCTTGTGGCACGCCTCAAGGGCAGCGCGCATGACGCTGACGTTTCCTGTGCAGTCGAACGTGTAGTCGCAGCCGCCATCCGTCATTTCGATGAGCTTCTCGACAATCGTCTGGTCCTTCAGGTCATTGGGATTGACAAAGTGGGTTGCACCAAACTTCTTGGCCCACTCCTCCTTTGAAGGGTTGACGTCGACGACAATGATCTTCCCGGCCTTGTTTATGACGGCACCCTGCACGACTGAGAGACCGACGCAGCCGGCGCCGAAGACGGCAATGTTGGAGCCCTCCTCGACCTTGGCAGTGACACGAGCAGCGCCGTAGCCGGTGGTGATGCCACAGCCCAGCAGGCACGTCCGGTCCATTGGGGCATCGGGCTGAACGGCAACGACGGAGATATCGGCGACGACGGTATATTGTGAGAAGGTCGAAGTGCCCATGAAGTGGAGCAGGTCCTTGCCCTTGCACTTGAATCGAGTAGTGCCGTCGGGCATAACACCCTTGCCTTGAGTTGCGCGAATCTTGCCGCAGAGGTTCGTCTTGCCCGACTTGCAAAACTTGCACTCTTGACATTCCGGTGTGCTGAGGGGCATGTCAGTGTGAGAGCTTCTCAACTGGTTGGGCAGTATCATACTAGAGAGCGACAACATGGTCGCCGGGTTTGACGTTGGTCACGCCTTCACCGACGGACTCGACAATTCCGGCACCCTCATGTCCGAGGACTATCGGAAATGCGCCCTCGGGGTCCTTTCCTGATAGTGTATATGCGTCTGAAACGGTGAGTGGATATTCTCAAGAATACCATAGCTTCCGTGGTCGTCAAGCTTACCCGTGTGGCAGACACCAGTGTAGTAGATCTCGATGCGCACTTCGTGGGCCTTGGGAGGGGCGACCTCGACGTCCTCAATACTTAGGTCTTTGCCAGCCTCCCAGGCCACGGCGGCCTTGCAGGTGATTGTCTGAGAAGCTACGTCAGAGTCATGTTGATGGGATTGGAGCTTGACAGTGCGGACCTTGCCTGCGGTAGAGGCCATGATGGTACTTCAAGGGTTGGGTACGGTGAGTTTCGAAAAGAGCTGGCAAAGAGAAAGGAGGAATTGAGCTTTGGTAGGTTTGATGACGCAGATGAATTGAGCGGGCGATTGGATGGTTTTTGATGAGGTGAGTTTAATGTCGCGACTGGAGGTCTGTGACGACAGAGAAACTCCGATTTCCGAGCAAGGCCGTTGGAGTACCCCGCTGCGGAGAATGACCAGCAAGAGTCATTACCCACAATGGAGCTACTGTACAGGTATCGCGGCTTCAGTATTAAGTGGAATAAGGAGCCTGCAGTACTTCAAGTTGGGAAGCAGCCAGTCATAGCCGTAAAGACGGCGGGATCAGGAAATATTGCCCTCATGCATCTGATTGGGTAAACGCTTATACAGTCAAGGCGTGTTCTGTCTATGTTCACTCCTCTTCCACCAAGCAAAACATGCGTCGAACTCTCTGCTAAATTTAGCCTACATTGGCTTCCCTCGGGTATTGAAGCATCGGAGGTATCACGGCATTGATGGTGCGGCCATGAACTTGGCGGCCCTGTAAGTTATACGCGCCAAGAGCAAGCTAGGCACACTGGGCGGACAGAATACCATCTCCTGCATAAGGTAGGTACCTAACTAGATCGGCAAAGAAGGTAAATGCAATCTGCTCTCTATCCGAGGCAGGTAAAACTGTCAAGCATTGTTGAGAAATTGCATCATGGTTCTTAATGGGTGGTTGGAGAAAGTCGAAAATAGATGTGGCATTCTATTCCCCCAAATGAGCTCATTCCCAGGTTCCGGCCACCTCACGGACCAAGTAAAGTATTCTGTCGGCCTACCCGTGCCTGTACCTGCAGGTCGGCGGATCTGTCGGCTAAACCGCGGGTCGCATTCATTGGTCCCTGCAGCCGCTGATAGCCAGAAATTATCCAGACGCGTGCTTCTTCACGTTGGAGCTGCCATGACCACTTTCCAATCGCGACGATACCCAACATAACGACCCAAACACCCTACTTCCACACCACGCCGACTCTTCTGAATCGAGGGTCTCGCGAGTCGAGCGTACGGGCCACGACGACTGCCCTTTCGTCCCCGAACGCTCGACGAACGCTGGCCGAGAGAGCTCCCAGAGACCGTCCCTCGCTCGCAAACAAGACGCTTCCATCATGGCGCACCGATTCATCGTCGATTCGAGTCCTCCTTCTAGTCCCGCGCCAGCTACTCCCGAAAAGAAAGGTCATCATGCCCCCGGGTTCTCTTTCTTAGGCGACAATCCATCCACGACGCCCGCGGGTCCACCGCCGTCCTCTGTCGCCTCGTTCACCCCAGCTGGTGCGCCCTCGGAAGCATGGGGCAGCTCAATGGCGCGCGGCATGGCGAGCAGCAAGCCTGTGCCTTTTGGTTCCCAGTCTCAAACCGGCGCGGGTCGAAGCTTGTTCGGTCGAAGTGACGCATCAAACGCTTCCCTCGGTCGGTCCATTCGAGGAAGAGAAAGACAGCCGTCCGCGCTGAGCAGGCAGTTCACCGTTGAGGACGAGGAATCAGAACACGAGACGAGCGAGCCAGAACTCCCGCCGCATCCAGGAAATCTATTCATTACATCCACCTCGCAGACCAGAAGAGGCGAAGTGCCTCAGGGCGACGCTGCCGACGACTTCGAGACGGCAATGGAAAAGTATATCCAGGAGGACGTGGACGCCGAGGCCGAAGAGGAGCAAGAGGGTGACTCTGACTTCGGCTCTTCATCACAGGAAGCCTCAGAAGAAGGCGACTTGTTCCTGAACATGCGCCATGATGATCGAGCATATGGTCAACCTGTCATTGGTGAAGGGGACGATCTAATGCTATTCGACGCGCCCGCAGCAACAGACAGAATCCGCAGAGAGGCCGAAGATATTTTTCGCAGATCGTCAGCGCGTCTCGGAGCACTCGCCAAGGGTCAAGACTTCCAGTTCGCTGTCATTGCTCGAGACTTCTACACCCGTCATGAACCAGCAACGATAACGGAGCTACCGGAGCTCGTACTCAAAACAGAAGACCTAGCCTGCCGACTTTACAACGAAGGCGTTGGCACCGAAGACGATGCGCAAAAGCTGGACAATTCCTTGAGCAGCGTCACTTTTCAGCTAGTCCAGCTATGGAACGATTACGTTGATACCCTACCGCACCCCGAAGGAGAAGATTTGGCCACGGTTGGACCTGGACTGCAGGCGGATGCGTTCGAGAAGGCCGCCTACGTCGCCCAGCTGATACTTCGCATACACCACACGAGATTTGACGACGACACTGGGGGTGACAAGATTCCGCCCTTGCCCGAGGTACTTTTCGACTGGCTACAGACCAGCCATAACCTGTATCCCGATCAAGTACGCGAAATCGGTCGACACAAGCCAAGCCCTGCATGCCATAGCCTATTCTGGCAAACGCTACGGTGTGCACTGCTTCGCGGCGACATCCGCGGGGCCTCTCATCTATTAAGAAACGCTGGCTGGGAACATGTGCGCCGTGGACCCAGGGGCGATCCGATGTACACGGGCAAGGCACTTGAGAACATCCGCAGCTTCGCGAATGCGACATGCGACATGCTCGAGCAATGTCCAGGGATGAGATCAGATTGGGATATCCGCAGTGGAAACTGGACATTATTCCGGGTCCAAGCTCGGGGTTCACTCGACAGACTTACTCTCTTTGCGGAGGGGAACCTCGGCAAGGCAGGGGACCGTGGTCAGCAAACCATTTCGGCCATGGCTAGGGAAGCGTCCAGTCAGATCCCCTGGGACGTATATGAGAATCTTCAAGTCGTCTATGGTATCGTACTCGGTAACCACGAGTCCATCATGGACACAGCGCAAGACTGGTGCGAGGCAACCGTTGGTTTATTTGGATGGTGGGATCATGGCACTCAGCATCAACAGAATCTGCGAATGTCGCAACCTTTCAACTTTACATCAACAATGCCTCAGCTCCCGAAACCTGATTACATAGAGCGCCTGGCTTACGCCTTTCACACTGTCCTCCTCTCCGACTTGACGCCGAATCCAATCAACCCTGTCGAGGTCGCGATTGCCTCGGCTTTCGAAGGCAATATCAATGCTGTCATTAGTTTCCTCCGCGTATGGTCCCTGCCGGTGGCTTCTACCGTCGCCGAGATTGCGTCTCTTGGGAAGTGGCTTCCGCCCACCCAGGCTTCCAAGCCACTGCCGATGGATGCGCTCGACATGGAGGATTTGGCAGTTCTGGGTGTGACGCCCCCGTCGCAGGACGAAGTCGAGGGCATCAAAGACACAACCTTGGTCCTGTACGCCAGAGAACTTGCAGGCATCGATCGTCTCTCGCCGACACGTGACGGTTGGGAGTTGGCGATTCAGGTACTTGGCAGGATGGATGTGCCGGAGAAAGCCGACGAGGTTGTGGGCGAACTGTTGCGAGATTTGCTAGGAACCCTCGATGAGAAGTCCAGCGCGACGGTTGACAAGACGTGGCGGATACTGAGTGATCTCGGCATGGTCGGGTACGCTGAGGAGACAGCAGAGGTAAGACATCGAGTCTTGACGTCAGACATCAGAGAAATGACTGACATGACCAGACTTATGCGGAGATCCTGTCCAAGGAGTCACACAGATACGGCGACGCTCTCTGGTATTATGCGCTCGCGCACCGTGTGGACAAGGTCAGAGAAGTCCTGAACCTCCTCATCGCATATTCACTCGTGCACTCGACAGCATATCCGCCGGAGAAAGATTTGGACGAGGAGCTTCGAAACCTCTTACGTCGTCGGACAGAGACGCTTGAGAAGCGCGGAAAGCAAGACTTGGAGGCTGCGCAATTACTCGGACGCATGCTCAGCGGCTATGCAACGTTGCGGACGTTTTACGAGCTTCGAGATGGGGAAGATCTCGACCAAGTGTCAGCTACCAAGGCCGTTGCCATCAAAAAGCAAGCTGCTGCGGCTCTTGTAGTCGTCATAGCGAGTTCCGACGACAACATTCGCGGCGGACTCTACGACGCAAGCCGTGACGCTGTGGTCAGCGAGGACTTTTTGCTCGCGCTGCTCGGTGAGGCGACTGCTTTCATCAGACAATCGCCTGCGCTCGTCACTCTGGATCAGATTGATGTCCTGCTCAAGGCAATTGAGGACATTCAGACAGTTGGATCACGAGTGTACGACGCCTGTGACGAATTCTTTGACTTGGTTCTTGCCTCCTGTCAAGGCTTGAAGGGATCGACGCCAGCAGACTTGATGAAGAAGTCGACGGCTTCGTTGAGTGGGAGCAGTTATATGATGAGTGGCAGCTCCATGCTCGCCAGCCACCTGCACAAATCACTAGCAGTGGGAACCAAGGTGCAGCGGGGTTGGGACTGGAGAAAGGCATGGTTGGCGAGCACCAAGGGGGCAGATGTGCTTAAGAAGCTCCGCCTCGGACTGGCCAAAGATCTGGCGGCGCTGTGGTTAGAAGGCGCCGATGGAGTTGCTGTATTCTAAGTGTATATACCATGAGCGGACGACGTTGCCTATCCACACTCTCGGCGAACGCTTTTTCGGCGCTCCGAATCAAGAGCGATACCGTACGCTGCCCTCACGGTCTCCGACGTTGTCTATTCATACTACAGCGTGGGGCGTATTGTAGTCCGGATGACTCTTAACGGCGTGAGCCTCTAGTTGCTTCTCACGAGATGCAGGTGACGTTTTACAGTGATTGAACAAATGAGCTATATAAGATGGTGAGAGAATTTGCATAAACTAGTGAGAAGCATTTGATCTTCACCTGCCTCCGAAGAACTAGACAAGAGATCCAACTCGGGGTTCAAAGCAGATACAACCCAAGGACAAACGACATTCGAGGCTTCGGTCAAACAACCTTTCATACCAGCATTATTGAAGTCGTGCGGACATTTACGTGCACGTTATGGATAGGGCAACGCAAGATTCACAAACACAGTCCGATACAAGACTAATATCCAACAAAAAACACATGATTATTCAAGAAAATGGTGTCATAATCAGACCTATTCTAGTCTTTGACTGCTACGGCACCATTGTTGACTGGGAAACCGGAGTCCTCAGGGCCCTCGAGCCGCTTGTCAAGACGGCCAAGGCGCCCTTTAACAGACAACACCTGCTCGAAGTCTATCATGAATGCGAGGCGGCGCAGCAGGCAAAGACGCCCAATCTTGGCTACAGCAAGATCCTAGCCGCGATCCTACCACACATCGCCACCAAGCTCCAGCTCGAAGATCAGCCCAGCGACGCAGACTGCAGAGCCTTTGGCGAGTCCATCGGCGCGTGGCCCGCGTTCCCAGACTCGCTCGACGCACTGGGCCGTCTGGCGCGACACTGCAAGCTCGTCATGCTGTCCAACGTGGACAAGTCGTCCTTCTCCGCGACCCACGCGGAACCCCTGGGCGGGTTCGCGTTCGACATGGTGCTCACGGCCGAGGAGATTGGCAGCTACAAGCCGGACCTGCGCAACTTTGAGTACATGCTGCGCGCGGTGCGCGACAGGCTCGGCGTCGCGGACGCGGCAGCGGCGGTGATTCAGACTGCGCAGAGCCAGTTTCACGATCACTATCCGGCGAGGAAGATGGGGCTCAGGTCGAGCTGGATCACGAGGCCTGGATCGGTCATGGGGAATCGCGAAGAGGTCGTGTATGACTGGAAGTTTGATACGTTGGGAGAAATGGCGGATGCTTTGGAGGCCGAGGTGCGAGAGGGGGGGTTTGCAAGTGACTGATTGACTCCATACCCTCGCAGATGGCTGGAGAAATGAAGTAACAAAAGTTTTTGCAAGTACCTGCCGAAGAATCATGACGTTAGGAAAGCCAGATATATCTTTGTCGAAGAATGTTGTGATGGTATAAGTTCCGTCCCTCCTCTTGAGCCATGAACATCAAGACGCAGGTTTACTCGGCACGTCAACGTTAGGCCATTTCAGCAAAGGACAGACGTAATACTCTTTGCCGTGGAATTGGACATTGCGTGAGTCAAGGTATATACAGTTGGAATCACAAGCTGGCGCCTCCGTCTACAGGGAAAGCAACACCCGTGACCATGGCCGCATCCGAGCTGGCGATGAACAATGCTGCTCGCACAACGTTGGAAAGGGCCTCGTCGCCATTCCAAAGCGGTGTTCTCGTTTTTAGCCAAGCAACCTGTTTCTCGTTGTCGTATGTATTCTTGGTCATTTGCGATCGGAAATCTACACTTCGTATCAGTTCTATCAACTCACGCGCGAATAGCAACGCGAAGAAGAACGTACATCCTGGACAGAGGGAGTTTGCGTGAATCCGTTTGTGTCCGTAATCTTGGGCCACGCTCCTAGTCAGGCCAACTATGGCGCACTTGGAAGCAGTATACGCGGCTGTCAATACAATCTTCATGTTAGCAATTGGATGTCTTGCCAGCTTGGACGGAGCGACACGCGGGTTCAGACCTGCCAGCGGCGGGCTTTTGAGTGCAGCGGCACTCGCGATGTTGAGGATACGGCCGCGCCGATCGTGAGAATCCAAGTCTTGTTTCACAAATTGGTCCAGGGCGGCTCTGCAGCCGTTGAACGCTCCGTAAAGGTTCGTTTTGCTGAGCCACAGCGAATCAGTTTCATTAGATGCATCTCAGACGAGTTCAAGTCCAACATCAGGAATACTCACATAATTTGATCGAATCTGGCAGGATCCAGGTCGTGCAAAAGACATTTATCTGCACCGACTCCGGCATTGTTGACGATTCTGGACTCATGTCAGAAGAGTCAGATGCTGCCAAGATTCACAAAGACAATCTTTTATGACCGAAAGGGACAAGAGACACATACAAGTCCAATCGTCCGCCTTTATCGACGGCCAGCTTGACTGCTGCTTGAACCTCGGATTCCCTGAGAAGAGCACCATTATTAGTATATCGAGGCCATTATGTTGCAATGTTGCTTGTGATGAACAGCATATTCATGACTTACACCCTAACGTCGCATGCCGTCCAGATGGCTCTTTCCGCGCCAAACTCTTCACAAATAAGTTCGTGCGTCGCCTTTACATTTTGAGGTTCGGCATCGGGGTCAGTGTCAGCAGTATTAGGCGTCGGCGAGATATCAGCGCACAACACCAACTTGGCCCCTTCCTGGGCCAGCGCTATGGATAATGCGCGTCCTAGACCAGATGATGATCCTGTGACAAGAACCACCTGATTGTGAAACCGTGATGTCATTGTAGCGAATTGATCGCAATTTTGTCTGAGGTGAGAAGATCTCCTGTAGGGAACGGGCAGGCGGAAAACTCCAATATATCGATGGCATCTCGATTATATGTAACTTAATATGCATACATGCAGCAAGAAACCCGTGACCTGCAATCGTTCGATCATGCAGTAACAGCAGGGATGCAGGTTGACGCCTTCTGCTTGGCTTGCCCGGGCTCCGAAGGTGGACCGTTTCAACTTTATCGCAGTCATTGAACCTCGCGTTGGCTGCAGCGTCGGATGCAGGTTGCAATTTGGGGGCCGAATATTCATCTCCGTGCCGCGTGCAACGGGGAAGCCGAATAATCACGTACTTGCACCTGCATAGGCGGGTCCCATCCATGTTCGAGAGAGTCTGAATAGCATCAATTATGTTGTGTGTACGAATAGATAAAAGCGAGAGATGAGGCGGCGAGCGCTCTTGACTTCGGTTCCCATGAGCAATATATCACATAACGCGGGCGTCTGTCCATTCGCAATACCGGCCTAGATAATGTATAGAGTCATAAGCGTTGTGACAAACAGAACAAAGGGAGCATCCCAAGCCACCGAGACTTCGGACTGGGAACAAAGCAGCCCATTGATATCATTGACTGCGTCCGACTTGACTCGCCGGGACTAAACACAGGCAGTAAGGCACGCTGGAACAACTCTTGCTCGTGATGGTGTCTTGCAAATGCCCATGCCTTCCTTGCACGGAGGGTCATCGCGGGAACATCGAACACTCCCAACTTTGCCGAGCAGCTGCCTTGAGACCTCTCTTGTGTTGAACCACTTGGAACTCGGGTTTTCTCTCTTCCCGAGTTCTCGCGCCGTTACGCATCACCTACGTAGGCTATTGTGATACGGTAATTCTCGACAAGACTAGCGGCTCATTGCAAGGCATCCTGTGTCTCAGCGCCGCCACTTCAAGGGGAGACGCGACGTCTAGCGCACTCGCACTTACACGTCCGCGAAGCTCGTTTGTTTCCAAGACAATTTCCCAGAATGAGCGGGTTACGCTGTCTGGGTTCCTGGAATGCTGCCAATCAGCCGGATTCACGGGGCTGAACGCATATAAGGCGACTCACCCCATGAAAAAGAGCCGCCAAGCTTGAGCCTCCCCGAAACGCTGTCCGAAAGCACGCCACGATACCTTTTATTTACGAAGCGATAACGAACGAGACGAAACGAAAGGAGACAAAAATCAGCCCTCACACACGATACGAAGATGAAGACCGTTCTGGTGCTTGTTGGCGTCCTTGCGGGACTGAGTGTCGCTGCAGAACAAGCCGAACAAGTCACCACGTTGCCGGTAGGCGCGCCTTCATTCCGTCTTACAATATCTCGGGAATTATGCCCGAACAGAAACTGACTGTACGGGGAAATATAGAAGGTAGGACAGTCAATCAGCAGCTGAGGCCGGATCAGGGGCGACTGCAGTATCAAATAGAGACGCGAATCGCTGACCACACCGTCGATATGATGGATCATAGTGTGTAAGTAACATCTGGAAAAAGAGTCGACCTACGGCAAATTGATTGACCGTATTTCCTTCAATAGGTTGTGAGTATCCAAACATACGTGTGATCTGATGGATATGCTGGACAGATCTTAACTAGCATTGAAACATAGAAAGTGAGTTCTCTGTCATGCAGGCCTTTTGTTCCTATCGATGCTAATAGTTGTATAGACTGTAAGCCGCAAACCATACTGAAACATCCCGCGACTTCATGTTCTCGGCCACAATCTCACATATGCCCTCTTTGGGTGATTACAGTGTGTGAGTACTCGATCAACCGCGAACTTTATATGAGAATCAACAAAGCAGTGCTGAGAGTATTGGGGCCTCTAGAAAGTAAGTGAAGCTTCTTATCTCATACATTGAGGGCCGCTGACACCCCCGGAACAGCCAGTACGTAACCTATTGTCAAAGCAGCCAAATGATCCAAAGGGTAGAATCTGATCAAAGGAATACCTGCAGAGAGTAAGTCACTTGCATACTCGTTCATAACTGGGGCGTTATCCGGATGTTGGTGATAGCTAACAAGGGCACATAGTGTGTAAGTCATCCCCCGATTATACGTTGTGGCCTGAACGGTAACATTAACAATATTCAGAACGTGAGTAGTCTCACCCTCGTCATGATGAGACTCGGCCTGCTCATTGCGAACACGTAGGCGGTAAGAAGACCTCGAGCGTGAGTTGCGAGATTGAAACGGCTCATCAGTATCTACCACGCAGAATGTGAGTTCAGCAACGAGAGACAGACACACATTCTCGTATACTGACAAGTGAACAGCAAGTAAGAGCAATGCAGCTTGGATGCCGGGATTGTGATAGGCGCTGACCGAGAATCACCACCGCAGAAAGTAAGAGCTCGTTGGTTGACTCCACGACAATTAACTTGGCAATACATACTGACAGCAGCGCAATAAAGAACGTAAGTAAATCTAGTCGCATTCGCCGACGCTTCATGAGTTGAGTACTTACACTAACGAAACCTCAGCCTGTACGTTATTGAACATCGCCAGCCCGGAAAGTCTTACCATCTCAGGGCTTGACTAACGCAACGCAAACTGGAAGGGAGTAAGTCAAACACCTGAAGACGGACCTCTTTGCTTAAGGCGAGACACTAATGACGTTTCCCACAGTATGTACGTCGGCGCATCAAATCGACCGATGAAAGGATGACCATGCTGAATCTAACTGCTTGCGTGAATACAGGATGTAAGTCCTGTGTAGAGGTGCTTGCTTCGCGTCTCGCTGACCAGATTTTCAGAAAGTGAGTTCAACTCCTCCAAGACAGGTTACATCTCAAGCGCATTCTAACATACGTTTTCCCCCATAGTGCGTGAGTTACTAGCGATGTCGGTGGATATTGATACGTACTTATGCGAGCATGTCCACAAGATTGTAAGTTCACGGTCTTCTGAATCCTGACTCCCATTCAATCGCATGCTAATGATGATTACAGGCAGTAAGTGTCCCTACCTTGCAAGGGCTGTGGAAGTTGTTATTGAGCCGTGACTTATTCAATGCACTAGAAAGTACGTATTGACCCTGTTCTTCAACCTTCTTAGACTTGGGGGCAGGCTGCTAATATTTGATTGTGAAAAACTGCAGTGCGTAAGTACTTCACCAATGAATACCGCACAGTATATATGGCCAATGCTCGGCTCTAAACTCGACGGTGCCTTTAGTATGTAAGTCACATCCCGTTTTCCAGGTCTCACACAGACTCGCCCCGACTTCCCCTTGATGTAACTACGTTGTTAACAATTACATCAATCGCAGTCTGTGAGTCATTACTCCATGACTTCCAAAGTCAATGTTTTCGAGATATCTAAGACGAGTTCATCTCGTTCAATCAGCGCGTAAGTACTCCTTGACGAAAATCTGCCAGTGTTGACAGTGGTCATCTTGCCTCTCTAACCACCTATTACGCAGTGCAACGCCAACGTAAGTGAAAGACCCCATGTGGTAAACACGATAAACAGAGGATTGAGTATTCTTTGCGCAACAGATCGAAAGCCATTGAGCGTAAGTACTCGACTCGAAATACATGGCCGGTTGGATCGACTAGGCGGACTGGTGGGCAACAGGTCGAGGCATGGAGTTCTCCAAGAGAGTTTAAGCTCGGCCGACCACATGGGGGTATGGTTGAGTTGCTGGAGGACAATCAGAGGTATCAACATTGCTCAATTCATCATTCATCTAAGTGTGCTTCATTGGCCTTTGTTGCCGCCAGACCGTGTCTCTTGCGGACTTCAAAGTATGCTTGAACACAGCCAATACGGAAGACGATTCCGTCGTTTGCAAGTACGACTCGATGCCGTCGCTGCGTCACGATGCGGACAGAAGTGATTTGAGGGACTCCATGGCACTAGCCGTATACTCCTCATTGTTGACCTCGCCCTCACCTTGTGTGTCGAAGACTTCCATTGAAAGCAGGCCTCTGAAACCAGTCTTCAGGACTGCCTCAAGAAACTCCCGCACCGGCAGGTAACCTCCTGCACCTGGCAGCGGCCGATAATCGTGGCTCCAAATAGACAGTGGTGGCTGTCCGTCTTTGCCCTCGCTCGGTATCGGCGGCGACATCTTGTACCCGTCCGAGATTTGCAAGAGGAATATGCGATCTGCCGGAACAGTCCTAGACAGCTCCTCCAAGCTATCCCGCCAGCGAGCCTCAAGCTCTGCCTTGTCGACCGTTTCGATGAGGCCAGACTGAGTGGTAGGGTCTGCGAGTTCTGCGCCCGCGGCTTGAAACGTGTCCAGGCAGAGTCCAAGATTCGGCCGGTTCGCTTTTTCCACGACCTGCCACACGGCTTTCCAAGTACTAGCCCTGGTCGCCCAGCACCAGTTCTCGTACGCTATGCGCAGCCCCTTTTCGGCGCACATGTCGGCCAACTCGGCCAGGTCTGCAGCCATCTCGTCGATGGACGAAGTGATCCCCTGAGCATCTGACGATCCAATCTGCAAACTAGTTTAGTGACTGATCTCACATCCATAAGAGGCACTTACCTGCAAAATGTCGGTTCCGATGGCTTCCATGACTCTAATCCAGCCACGTGCCCGCTCCAGAGCATCATCTGCTTCTTGCTTCATCCCAGCGGCCTTCCAGCCCTCGAATCTGGAAAAGGGCTGGAGCATGTACACTTTGAGCCCAATCTCCTCTGTTAGACTCTTGATCTGTTTCGAAACTTCCACAATAGCATCAAAGTCCCGCTCAGCGGGCTCACGGCCGATGCTGACTTTGCCATACCCCAAGATGTCTGGCATGGAAATCTCGATCCCATCGAACCCTGATTTCTTGATAGCTTGCAGCTTATCTCGAAGCGTCTTTCCAGGCTTGTATGATATACTGCAAGAGGCGAATGCCGTTGGAATTTGTGATCCTTTGTACTCTATCCCCATGATGGTTTGGGGGTGCAGGTACGTCAGGTATGGTTGGTTGAGTATTGGAACAAACGAAAGGACTGAATGCAGGATAGTCGGCCTCAATCAGGATGCAGCGATGGATGATTCCTAAAGTTCTTTCTGGTAAAGGTGCATCAAAGTTCCTTGTTGATGCTGCCAGTGGTAGGAAACAGAGACAGACCATGTGCATCACCGACATTCGCCGAAATCAGGGTCTTCGAATTGCGAAGTCAACTTGCATCAAGCTCTGCGCGTAGCAATTGTCAAGAGAAGGGCCTTCGGCGCCATCTCCGGGATATCGTCATTCTGACGTAGTCTATGCAGCATGACATGCATGTCGACGCGTGCTCTGCGGTTGCTCCAGCCGTATCCTCGAGGGCTTCGTGAGAGTCAGGCTCGCAAGGCATTTGTTGAAATAAGAGGAAGGCATGTCGGGGGGAAAAATACCCGTCTGAAAGCAGTGCAATATTGTAATGATCAATCGTGGGCACTGATGCGCAGCATCTCCCAAGGACCAGTGTAAATACTGTCGGCAAGACTGTCACGACGTATCCTTACGCTTCGCATCACTGATTGAATGAGACAAGTTCGATTCAATGATCACATATTGAATGGTTTGCTTATGTCTGATGCGATTGGCCTAGACGAGATATCTCATTTCTTCACATGCTGCAGAGTTTCTGGATTATGGGCGACACGATGCCCATGTTGATCTGTGAAAAGAACCTGAACGCACGGTCAATGAGGAAACTAAAGACTCTAACGGAAACATAAGAGGTCAGGTTTCCCACTTTAGGCGGATTCTTAACGACCTCTTCTTCAGCCTCCTGCTCAGTCGTGACGATCTTGTCGACTGCGCCCTCGTGCCGACCTCCTCGAAACGGTGTCCAGACTTTGTCGCCAATATTGATTGGTACATTGTCCTTGTCCATGACTTCGGTTGCCATGATATTTCAATTACAGAAAACTCGCTCAGAGGTAATTGAGGAGGATGTTTATGGGTTTTAAATTTCGGTGAGGTCATACTCAAAGACGCGGAGTTGGCTCCGAAACCCCCACGTATTGAAAAGCCATGCTATGGCTTCAACATGACGTAGCTACGTGTGCACTCAATTGATTAATGATTATTGGGGTATCCTCATCGACTGATACTCGAGTGAGGCTCTAGTATGACTGTGAGTCAACATGAAGATATGACAGCTTGCGATGTCCGTATTGCGATCATCATGTTGATGGTCTCAGGAACATTATTGATGCGTTCACTTATAGTATCTGCAAACTATGCAACGACTGACCCATGGCCAGATATGTACCACGACTTCGGATGTGTATGTCTGTTGGTGCTTGCAGAAGCACGTCAGATCGAATCATAAATGAGTATATATCGTTTGAGCCACCGGCTTAAGCTACACGGCAATGTTCGCCTGTATGTTGTTATCATAGTTTGAGGCATTGTACTGTAACAAACGCGGTTGTCATGACTACGTAAACATGACCAGCCGCGTTGCGCACCCCTTCGGGGTTGGATCATGAGTCATACGAATTTTCTAATTATTCGCCTGCTACGACTGATTTTCAGCTGGGAAACAATTGGCTGCCGTCCTGCTAAAAGCTCGCTTGCCAAACGGGACCGGACGGAGTCAACTTGAAAGGACTACCGACTGGACCAGGGATATATCATATGTCGATATTGACATTGGGCAGCAGAAAACTTCAAGGAGGGCAAAACTGGCGTTTCATTTACACATTTTAAGAAACGTATGCTCCTGGCCACACCAGCTCTCAGCATCGCTAGAGTCTGGTATCACGCCCGTCCTCTGGGCTGAGGTCACGGGAGGCGTCTTATGATGCAATGAGGAACACCGGAATGAACAGTCCGCCGGAGCAGGGTTCGCCTTCCCTTATCAAAACTCCTACCAGACAGTGAACAAAAAGAAGCTGCCGAGCATGTGAAGTACCTTTAATCCGTAGCTCTGTACCGCGCTCACAAAAGGCAGTGCGCCGCGATGCCGATTGGAGCATCGGCTGATGCACATGCAAAAGTTGCTGTCACAGTCGCGTCACAACATCGTTTTTTATCTGCTATTTCGTAATGAAGCGAGTTTCATTGGTCTGTCATCTTCTCCTGTTCTGACGTGTATAAGTAGTGTTGTTCTCGATATCCTTGTGCTGGGAGGTTGATATCTCGTGTGTTGAGGCATCTAGGGAAATATGTTTACCTTGAGAAACGCTGCAGCAAGAGCACCACGAGTTCACATTACACGAGTTCTTTTCAGCAACGCGTACGGCTACAAAACCGCCAAAATGTCTACCATTACCGACGCCATCACCAAGGATCACCGGGAGTTGGAGCAATACTACAATGAAGTAATCAATAACCCCAACAACCATGATCACCAGACGAGATACGGGAACCAATTCATCTGGGAACTGGCCAGACACTCTGTCGGCGAGGAGCTTGTCGTCTATCCGGCAATGGAGAAGTATCTGGGTGCCAAGGGAAAGGACATGGCGGAAAATGACCGAAAGGAACACCACAAAGTAGGGTCGATTCATATACACAGATGGCACATCAAAACGCTAACTTCGTCGCAGGTCAAGGAGATGCTCAAAGTGTTTCAAGGGATGAAATCGACGGACCCCGATTATGTGCCCAAGCTGAAGGAACTCTGGGCACCGCTTGCCGACCATATCAAGGACGAGGAAAATCAGGACCTCCCGGCTTTGGAGACCGAGCTCCAAGCGGTTCAAGGGGAGTCCGAGTCAATGGCCAAGACGTTTGGACGTACAAAGGCATTCGTCCCGACTCGCAGTCACCCAAGTGCTGGGGAGCACCCACCTTTTGAGACCGTCATGGGCTTGCTCACTGCTCCCATTGATCACCTGGCAGACATCTTCAGGAAGTTCCCCGACAAGACAATCTCGCCCAACCCGTCGACGAAGTAAGCTTGATGATTCTGCACAGAGAAGCGTGGAGAAGATGCATTGTTGGTCCTGAAAGCATCTTATTCGGTACCATGACTTCTAACGGATTCATCCAGACTTTGAGCACTTGACGGGACTTTCGACGGCTTGTCATGTAACCTACCTGTTAGATAGTGCGGAAGCTATAATTTCTGAGACCTAATGTCCAAAACCCAAACAAGTCACTGCACGTAGCAATAGACTTCGGATACAAATTCGTTGAGTTGTCGACGACTGTAGAGCAAGAGAGACATCATCTCATCGTAGGATCACGGAAATAGGCGTGCTATGCAGACCGCTCCATACAAGTGTTGTGCCGTAAAAGCCAGGTCTGAGTTGCAATAGAGTCAAGCATCACGGTACTTGATCATGAGTCTCCAGCATCTGGTGTGATCAGCCTCTTAGGGCATGATCTATTTCTTCAACGATAGTTGGCTGTCTATGTACTTTTCAAACCGCTAGTTATTCATGTCTGTTCTCTATAGGGTCAAGCCTTACGGAGCGTTGAAACAGCCAACAAGATAAGTGCATAACTGGAAGACAGACTTCCAATATACGGATTGTATTGAACTCAGAGCCCTCACCCTGCTTCGAGAGCGATGACCGAACTAGTAGCGGAAGTTGTGAAAAGACTGCCAAGGTATTTATTCAAATTCCTCAAGATATCCTATCAAAATCCATCACTGACAGTTCTAAGAGTTTGCAGGCGGCGGACCCATGGACTTGAAAAAGTCGGCCATCCGAACGGCGCAGTCATCATCGCCAAACATCATCTCTCGAAGTTCTGCCGTGTCTTTCGCAACAGCCTGTACCCTTACCAACATATCCTCTTCAACCTTCCTAATCGTCTGATCCAACACGCTCTGTACAGGAACGCCATCACTGCCGGCCTTCTCAAGTGCTTGTGAAATAGCCTTTGATAACAGTAGTGAGTCGTGCATACCCATGTTGACCCCTTCTCCATTGGGAGGCATCAGATGCGCCGCATCACCGATGAGCGTGAGACCGGGCTTGTGCTCCCAGCCATCTTTCCTCTTTACCTCGGGACCATATAGAGTGCACATTGGTCTGATGTCGACCGGCTCTCCCGGATTGTTGGCCGTCTCATCATCGCATGCGGTCCTCAGAAGATCCTTGATTATCGGGCCAAAGTCCTTGAAAGGGGCGTCATCATTCTCCAGAAGTATGTCCTTCATTTCAGCAGGAGTCTTGTTGCTTAGATTATGAGTCTTCGCAAAGTCTTCATCCTTTGTCGACAGAAGAGCGTACAGCCTGGCGCTGTCTTGTGTCGCACGTTGTGAAATGATCCCATGGCGATTTCCAAGCGCGAAAAACGTCCCGGTGCCGACTAAATCGTGAAGATGGGGGAACCTCGTGCTGATATTCCTGATAGTGACTGTGACATTCTGTTGCCCTGCGTAGCTGGGTTTGGCATCTGTAAGAAGAGACCGAACCTTTGACCACGCACCGTCGGCGCCGACGACAAAGTCAAAGACTTTTTTGCCTTTATCGCCAAAGTCGAGCTCTATCTCAACCTTGCCATCGACCTCGGAAGTAGTGGCAGCGCGGAGCTTGTGTTCCCACTGGATAGCCGACGGAGGTAGGTGAGACATGAGAAGGTGATTGAGTTTACTCCTGGATATCTCGGGCCGCTCTCCACGATCGCCCGTGTCATCTGCTTCGGCCCATAGGATGTTTCCATCCTTGTCTGCAACCTTTTGCGCTTCGGAGCAATCGTCGATCATGGTCCTGAATTCATCGTAGAGTCCCAGGTCGCGTATTGCGTCAAGACCGGATCCTTCGTGGAGATCCAGGGACCCCGAGGGCTTGGCAAACTCTTCGTCCGAAGGCTTTTGCCGGAGCTCAAATATCGTGTAGGGAATGCCTTTCCGATGTAGCAAGAGTGCCAGTGTGAGTCCGGCCGGGCCGGCGCCGACAATGCCCACCCGTATTTGAGGCGTTGACATTTTTAGAGTATTCTGCTGGTTGATAAATCGCTGAGTGAGTACAACAAAAGCCCACTCGAATGTTGTCTTTTAGACGTGTGTTTACGTCGTGTGGGAGGCTGCGGGACAATGATGTTCTCTTTGAATCGAGGTCTGTCTGCTTATGTCTTTATATTTGAGGTGAATGTCAGCGCACGACCGGGCCGGTTGCTCTCAGCAGCCACAGGAAGCCACTGAAGCTTACCACTAAGGAAGTCTGTTTCAAAAGTCCGCTCTCCCACTTCTAGTTATCAGTATTACCCCGTTGATGTCCGATCGGCAATTTACATTTCCCGGAGCCACATTCCGCGCCAACGTACGAATAGCCCGGAAACAGAGTAAGCCCCGCCCCGTGATGTTCCATCCAGTCTGGTCCTTTCATGTTGCGCCGCAACTTCATCTCCAATTGCCAAAGAGAACCATCGCAACCTATACAGCAGTTCTGCGTTTAATTTGACCATACCACCTCAATGTAGAATCGGCACTATTAAGTTGCCGTACTTTATAACTTTCTCCATTCTGTTCTTAACATGGACGCTTTAGTTCCCTTCAATAATCCCCAAAATTGATTGCGGTGTCGATTCTGCGAAAGGCAGTTTCAAGTGTTATTATCCAGCGCTCATATAGGTTGCAAGGACTCAACACCTTGTTCTTTTGACTTAAGTCGGTGACAGATTCACTGGATTGAATCGACATATGAGCGAATACTTGTCTCCCTTTCTGAGAGTATAGTCCATAATTCATGTCAGTATACATATACGCGAATCGCGAATCGGGTATATGACTGAAGTCTTGTCGCGAACCCATTGACGGCCGGGGTTGGAACTTCATGGTTCATTATCATATTACTTAGTCTTGCACGATTTTCTTCTCTAAGTGATTATGACGGAAACGACAAGGGTCAAAGTAAGTCACCCTTCGTGATTGTAAGAAGGTTGAGTAAAGTCCGCATCACGTCTTGTGCTAGGTTTGAGCTACGATGGGATATCTCAAGATGCTACATACTTGGCAGCACGTATAGTTTAGTCGTAGCCATACAGCAACCTGTGACCGACTCATGTTGATCACGAAGCGCTAGGAGACTTACAAAGAATTTGGGACAAGCTCTTGAAACACACTGCACATTTTCTGCAGTCGATATCAAGGATCATCCTCGATCTGCTGATCTTCCAACCTGAATGTCTTTACCAGTCTCGTCATTGTTGCCGAATGAAGTGCGGAAAGCGCATTGACGGCTGGGAGCAGCACAGCCCTCTGGCTCAACAGGACGTGCAGATCCGCGAACCACGGTACGTCTAGGCTATCTCCCAGCGGTTGCCTTACAAGCTTCCTTGGGACAGCATCTAACATGAAGACCAGCGACAATGATGACGACTTAAAAGACAAGAACAGGCTCGCACTTCGCTAGCTAGCATCGTGCGTTCTCGATCAATCTTGACTATCAATTGCTGAGGCTTCGGTTTCTGACGCCGTGAAAAAGTTCAACATGGATTAAAACGATGTGATGATAAGCCCGATCAAAGGCAGTCACATGTCTTTTAAGAGAAGTATCGAGCCCTCTCAGGATATTTAGGTTTCGAATGTCTACCAATGATGAAAATACCTATGAGTTTAAAGGCACGCAGTCAAAAAACAGAGGAGTCACAACAGTAGTGGCGGCCGATAAATGTAAGTAATTACAATTGGCTTGTGAACGCGCCCCTGCCTTTTCCCGTCCATCTTAACTGTCACAGACTGGTGCGTCTACGAGTACGCTTGATCCGCCAACTATCATTCAACTTAGTTTTATCTTGCACGAAAATTCCACACGTTTCTACAGCGTAGAAGACATGGTTACATGGAAAGGAAGGCTCGTCACACCAAGTCAGAAAGTATCAAGTATGAATCGGCCCATTAACAAGTCCGGGAGTGGTGAACAAAGAATACGATATGAGCCGGTTATAAACCTCGCGAATATAGCAGGTTGAACCGGGTCTTCGGAAATAGGTGTGGCAGCCAAGTGGACGAGACGGGCTTCAATCGCCGCCTTCTTCTGCGACACCAGCATCCCCAAGGACAAGCCGGCGATGATCTCTGATGTGACAGGTCAAAGGACGGCTTATGGCGCGGCCAGGCAAATGAGACGGGTCCATGCAATGATAAGCCTGCAGAGACGCTCAGCTCAGTCAATATCTGACAGTTGTGGCCTCGTGACGGAATCCGGAGTTGTGGCCCTGAAACTTGAAGAGAATGGCGGTTGCATGTTACCTAGGTCATCTTGACGTGCAGATCCTACCCGGGACTGCCTGACACCACTTTGCGAAAGAGTCTCTTCCCGTCAGTTCTCTCGGGGCTTGAAATAATGCCCTCATCCTCGCCTCTCTGCCGTTTGTCGGCTCTCGGGACTTTGGGTTTTTGGCCAAAAGAGAGAGAGAAGCCACTAACTTACAACACAAGATGGCTCGGGAGTCACAAGTGCAGAAAGCATGTCAGCGGTGCCGCAAGAAACGAACAAAGGTAACACCGCGGACTGCGACCCTATCATGCAGATAACGAAGCTAAAATAGTGTAACTTGACCAGTGCGATGGAGAAAGACCCTGCCAAAGGTGTCACGTCGGGGGCACAGAATGTCTTTACAGCTATCGCCCGCGCGAGTCCAAAGACGAGCTACGCCTTGAGATACGGAGACTAAGCCAACAAAAGGAGGACGATGATCGCCTGATCGCGACGATACTTTCCCTGAAAGACACGGACGAACTTCAATCGGTAACTCGAAGACTCAGGGATACCGACGAGTCCCGGCAGGGCATTCTCGAGGAGCTGGAAAGAAGACACGGACCGGTCAGCTCCCGAGTCGCAGAACGAGTGTCTCGATCAAATCCTAGCGCTTTCGCATTTGGAGACGCTTGTCCTCGCTGCTCTGGTCCGTCTGCTCGCTCCGTGACACAGCGCGGTCAAATTAAGGGGGAACCGTTACTCGGCGAAGGACCCAATTGGTCCCGGGGCTCATGCGCCGCGATTTCCGTGGCTTCGCTATCGTACATTGTCAATGGCAGGCTGCACGCCCGTTGACGGATCGCATACTTTATATAGGAAAAAGCAATCTGGCAGGTCCATTCTTTGCGGATATTGATAGTGCGTGCGTCTTGTAAACCCATATGTTCTTGACGTAAATGGAAGTTTCCATTTGATGCGTTGGCCTCACTGATATTGCGACCTGGCAAGGCTTGCGCGGCCCTACGGCCTGGCGAGTAATCATGGTAGGGTTGAACTTCTGTAGACGGTTGACTTCATCAAGATTCATCATACCGATGGAGCAAAAGGAGAAACTTGGGACCGTACTGTTCAACCCCTCCAGTTGAAGCAGATGAAACTCGCCACATCTCCAGTCCACAGCCCGTCAATCTTGATGGCATCACAGGCAAAGCTGTTTTAGCGATCAAGCGGCAGCACCGAGGTCGCAGAAATCTGGTGCATTCAAGGAGCTAAACTCCGGCTTTGTGCAAAATTGCCCCTGACGCCAGGATTGTGAGGGAGTGCCGATACGACACCATGACGTGAGCGTGCTCAACGCCTAGGCGGGCGTCTGCTGGGTCCCCAGGCCAATGAAGGTTACACCTTTGAGACGGAGCTCCGATGTTTATTAATGCTAGATCCATTCGCGCCGCATCTAGAACGCAGGAGCCGATAGCCCCCTTGCACCTGTTGTTTCTCCTCCACGGAAATATCCTCTTCATCAACGGCCTTGACCCCATACTGCAGTCAGGTTGACTGGAGCCTGCATTCTTTTATTAGGATCCTGGGTGGAAAACAAGACGGGGCGAGTGTCGATAGTATTACCACCAACATGGCGCTTCGACAAGGTCCTTTCGGTGTTTTGCGGCAGGGTATGTCACTCCGTATGTACGGGTTGAGGCTGTTGCCGCTTGTTAGCCAGCCTCATATTAACGGACAAAACATAGGCATGAGGCTCGGTCTCTTGAATCGTGTCGGTCCGGCAATTCAGGTCGGCTGCACCGTGATGGGTCCAATTCGGTAAGACGAGGCTCACACAATGTTGCGTGTTGGCTTCGCATCCCGAGCTTACTATCTCTGGTACACAAAAGGCCAATACAGACTCAAAAGATGACAAAGGCCGAAGCGGATCGTATCATCGTGAACCAGCGCCTCAAACGCCCCGTGTCTCCGCACCTAAGCATCTACAAGCTCGACCAGACTTACTTTGGCTCTTCCATCTGGATGAGGTTCACAGGTTGCGCGGTTGGCGGTGCCATTTATGGTTACTTTATCTCATACCTCCTTGCGCCTCCTTTGCTGGGGCTGCATCCTGGCAGCGCCAGTCTGGTGGCGGCGTTTGCTGGTCTGTCCCTGTATGTCAAGGGTGGCATCAAGTTCACGATTGCCTTCCCCTTTGTGTTTCACTTCTTTAATGGGATCAAACATCTCATATACGATGCGGGCTATGGATACGCGAAGCAGACAATGGTGGTTGCGGACTACATTATTTGGGCTGTCGGCGTTGTAGGCGCGGCGTACGTAACTTGGGGGTTAACGTAGTCTTGCGCTGGACAGTCGATTAGAGCACGTTTGGAGTAGACAGCTATTGGTTACGTTACTTCACGCGCAAGCAAGACGATGATGAAAACTCTCGTTGTCTCATTCAACAGAGACTTTTAGTATTGGATTATTTTATATACAATGTGCTCATAGCAATGTCAATACGTCGCTAATTCGTATTTGGGGATCCCTTCTTTGTCGGTACCGAGTTGTCCATTTGGCTAATCCCCCTTGTATTGTGTAAACCAGCCTCATCATCACGACTGGCAGTCTTTGCCCCGCCCTGTCCAAAGAACCCCTGAATCGAACCAAGCTTGCCTGGTTGCTCAGTCGAATTACGAGATTGCTTGGTATCCTCTTTTCGAGCATCGGCCGTGTTCTAAGTGGACGGTGTCAATGTCGTGTAGACCGAACGGTCAAGTTGAGGATGATGTACCTTGCCGTCACGATCTTGTCCTGAGCCCGAATTCTGCGCAGGACCATTGCTACCCAGCGTCGGCAACTGCGTCTTCCGTGCCGTTGAACCTCCGGCGCCCTCGCCGCCTCCAACCCCTCCGGCAGGAAGCTTCTCCTTTGGCGCCGTGGTCCCCGTTTGCCGGGCCGGGTTCTTCTCTGGAGATGAAGACGTGGCAGTCAATTCGACGTTGCCAGTCATGGCGTTGCCCCCGACACCAGCTCCGCTAAGGCCAAGATCGCGCTTCGCACTGGCGCTGTGTCTTTGGGGGCCCGATTCGTCCTTCTTTCCTCCCATGTTGCTGTACATGGCTGCTCCAATGGCCGTCGTGCCGAGCGCCGCCGTCATGAGGACCTTTTGTTTGCTCATTTTGGGAGTTTTGTAGAAGCTCAAAGAGTGAAACGATTGTATCTTGGCGTGTACGAGTGAGGATGCGATTGTAGAGGTGAATGCATGTTGACTTGTTGCCGCTGTTAAGGAGTAGGCAAAAGCATAGTTGGAGATGATGACGACATTGAACTGTTAGGTCTATGTGACATAGTGATGACGAGTCGACGGGCAGCTAAGAATCGGTGAAACCTAGACGACTTCGATGCGAGGCTAGCGGCACGGCTTTCGGGTTGCTGGGATAAGACTGCATTTCTCTTGAGTTTATGGGTTTTGCTATGAAACCTGCATGTGTAGGTGAATCTCGCATTTGTTTGCTTGAAAGTCCCTTGTGCCGTTAATGTCTAAAGCAAAATGCAGAACGTGGATGAAACATGAACATGTTGAATGTCATAATTTGGGTTGCCTATTGATACAATGAGTTGACTATTATTTGAACAAACAGAAATTCGTAATAGCTGATGGAAACTGACTTCAATTGTGGGTTGGAAGATAATTGAATCTTCAACTCTTTCTTAATTGCTCTATTAAAGATTCCCAAGGCCAAATAATCTGGAGTTGGAATGGAGGGGGAGGGGCGGACAAGGACTACGAGGACCCACCCTGTCTCAATAATCCCCGAATCCAATCCGAATCGGCGCATTTACAATTTCTCGAGCGCCTCGATTTCCTCCCCACCAAAACTTGGCGTCCATCATCAGCCCTAGCCGCACAAGGATTGGACATTCAATCCGGCGGCGCAATGACGGTAAGCACACGTAGACACCGTATACGAACCCATTGGAACCATCAACTCATCCTCATCATCCTCAGAGTATCCTGCGACGCGCCGCCCAGCGCCCCTTGGCCTCCGGCCTCGGAGCCGCGCCTCAGTCCCTCCGCCTATCCGCGACTCGCCGCTTCTCGAGCGTCGCGTCCCTGCCGCCGACGTACGAGAGGCTCTTTAACAAGTACACCGAAGTCCGCAGAGTCCTGGGCAAGCAGCGCCTGACACTCGCCGAGAAGATCCTCTACAGCCACCTCGACAACGTCGAAGAGTCGCTCCTCAACAATACCGACAATGGGCGCAACATCCGCGGCAGCGCGAATCTTCGCCTCAAGCCTGACCGAGTCAACATGCAAGATGCCTCGGCGCAAATGGCCCTGCTCCAATTCATGTCGTGCAACTTGGCGCAACCGGCCATACCGGCCAGTATCCATTGCGATCACTTGATTGTCGGCTCCAAGGGCGCGCAGGACGACTTGTCCGCGGGAATTGACGCCAATAAGGAGGTCTTTGACTTTCTCGAGTCGGCCGCCCGCAAGTACGGCATGGATTTTTGGCCACCCGGCGCCGGTATCATTCACCAAACCGTCCTCGAGAATTACGCCCTGCCTGGTCTGATGATGCTGGGTACCGACAGCCACAGTCCGAATGCAGGCGGGCTGTGCACGATTACAATTGGTGTTGGTGGTGCTGACGCTGTTGAAGCCCTCGTCGGCGCGCCGTGGGAGCTCAAGGCACCCAAGATCATGGGTGTGGAGCTCACCGGCAGGCTCAGCAACTGGGTCTCGCCCAAGGACGTCATCCTGAGACTTGCAGGAGAATTGACAGTTCGGGGAGGAACCGGGTTCATCATTGAATACTTTGGCTCAGGAGTCGATACTCTTAGCCTGACGGGCATGTCGACGTGCTGCAACATGGGAGCCGAAGTCGGTGCCACTACATCAATCTTCCCTTATACCGAAGCGTCTGCTCGATACCTCAAGTCGACGCGGAGGTCTCAGGCAGTCGAGAACGTCGAGGCTCTTCAGAGTTTCCCTGGTGCTGGAACGGCAGAAGACGCCCGGTTTCAGTTCAAGGCCGACAAGGGCGCCGAGTACGATCGAGTCATCAAGATCAACCTTTCCGAGCTCGAGCCTCACATCAATGGCCCCTTCACCCCAGATCTGGCCACGCCGCTTTCCAAGTTCAAGGAGACCGTCAAATCTCACCAATGGCCCGAGAAGCTGTCTGCTGGTCTGATTGGCAGCTGCACCAACAGCTCCTACGAGGACATGACGCGAGTAGAGAGCCTGCTCAAGGAGGCCGCGGAGGCTGGCCTGAAGCCGGCAGCGGACTTTTACATCACTCCTGGAAGTGAGCAGATCCGTGCCACTCTGGAGCGCGACGGCACGCTCGAGACCTTTGAGGAGGCGGGCGGAGTCCTGCTCTCCAACGCGTGCGGTCCTTGCATCGGGCAGTGGACGCGCCATGACGGCGTCACCAAGGGAACCTCCAACGCCATCTTCACATCGTACAACCGCAATTTTCGGGGAAGAAATGACGGGAACCCAGATACCATGAACTTTTTAGCTTCGCCCGAGATTGTCACCGCCATGGCGTTCGCCGGTTCGACGACCTTCAACCCCATGACCGATGCGCTCAAGACGCCGGACGGCAAAGACTTCAAGTTCTCTCCGCCCCACGGCCTCGAAGGACCTCAGACACCCTTTGAGTCCGGCGTCGAGTCTCTCGGCGTCCTCTCGCAGCCCGCCGACGGCAGCGTCCAGGTCGCCATCTCCCCCAAGTCGGAACGGCTGGCGTTCCTCGAGCCCTTTGCGCCCTTCCCCGACTCGGACCTCAGCGGTCTGCGCGTGCTCGTCAAGGTTACGGGCAAGTGCACGACGGACACCATCTCGGCCGCCGGTCCTTGGCTCAAGTACAAGGGCCACCTGCCCAACATCAGCACCAACACGCTCAACACGGCCGTCAACGCCGAGACGGGCGAGGTCAATGCCGCGTACGACCTCGACGGCGGGCGCCACACCATTCCCGAGCTGGCGCAGCGGTGGAAGGACCGCGGCCAGGAGTGGCTCGTCGTCGCCGAGCACAACTACGGCGAAGGGTCCGCCCGCGAGCACGCCGCCCTGCAGCCGCGCTATCTCGGCGCCCGCGTCGTCCTGACCAAGTCATTTGCCCGCATTCACGAGACCAACCTCAAGAAACAGGGCGTCGTCCCGTTGACTTTTGCCAACGAGGCCGACTACGACAAGATCGTGGCCGGCGACGTCGTTGCCACCGTCGGGCTGTACGACATGCTCCGCAACGGCGGCCGGGGCGAGGTCCAACTCAGGGTCACCAAGGCCAACGGGGACGAGATCATGATCCCCACCAAGCACGCCGTCACCAAGGACCAGGCCGGCTTCATCCTGGCAGGCAGCGCCTTGAACCTGCTGTCCAAGGGAATTTAGACTTTTGTCAAGCTCACGCTCGCACATGGCACGGAGAATTGGAAAGGGATTTTGTACTTTTTAGTCTAGACGGCGCATGGG
The DNA here is from genome assembly GCA_000472125.2 of Hirsutella thompsonii MTCC6686. NCBI lineage: Eukaryota > Fungi > Ascomycota > Sordariomycetes > Hypocreales > Ophiocordycipitaceae > Hirsutella > Hirsutella thompsonii. The sequence goes on from APKU01000071.1 coordinate 68,025, forward strand.
TCTTTGGCGGATATTAACGGCGCAGACATTTATGCTAGCTCAATGTGTCAATTCTATTCGATTTGAAATATAGTCGATTCCTGCATGTCTTCTACTTAGAGTCATGGTTCATTAGGTTCAATTCTCATGAACATGCGTATAACGTTTGACCTCTCGGGGCGACCAAGTCCTCAGCTCGTCAAGTATAACAAGCCTGAATCCTTCATACTACTGCGCACCACACACATGGCAGTATCATCTAGATATCCCGAGTACCGTTAGCGTTGTTCGAGCTGGAGCTGGGCTGAATCCTTTGCAAGATGTTTTGGTAAAACTGCTGCGTCTTCTGCTCGCTGTCGCGGGCCGCCCGCTGACGGCTTATCCTCATTTGCTGTCTGGATTGATGCACTTCTCGATGCCACGCGCAGGCCCTTCGCCAGTTAGCGTTCTTCAGAACTTCCTCAGGAAGCTGCGATTCGGGTACGTCTCCGAAATCCAAAGGTCGGCTGTACTGCCACGGCTCTGGCATCGGCCGCTGGAGAGGGTCGCTGTTGCCTCCATGTGCTCGCTGAGCCGCACCTTGATGCCGCAACCAGCGCCGCCTCTCGATAACTTTACCGAACCAAGCTTTACGTCCGCCGCGACCCCGTATATCGGAGGCCTTTTGCCTGTGCCACAATTCCGATCGATTGTGTGTGAGATGGATCGCCGGGTTCGCATGAATATACAAGCGTTTCTCTTCGCTTGAAGGGGCAGATCGTTTGGTGTCTCGGTAGGTTGGTAGAGTTACATTGCTCGGAGGTCTGGAGGCTTGAGACTGTTGATAGATAGCCTGGTCGAAAGCAACAGGATCGAAGCGTTTCCTCTGACGCCGCTGATTTCGAGTTGTTTTATGCGGATTAGCCGACATAGGCTTGTTCACTATATGGAGATCACGCGCCGACTTTACATGCCCGGTAGTCGACATAGCGGAAATATCTGGATTAGACTGTAGCGCTTGTGATGACTCGCACTCGGGAGCCGGCACAGTGGTCATCGCCTCATCAGATGCCGGCCCAGGAGATGCCGGCTCAGGAGATGCCGGCTCAGTAGGTGTCGGCTCAGCGGGTGTCGGCTCAGCAAGTGCCGGCTCAGCGGGAGGAATTTCCAAACGAACACCGTGATATTCTTCGCTTTCAATCTTAAGGGTCACTCTGGAGACAAAGCCGTCTTGTCGGTCTGCCAACGCGACATTAGTCAAGGGAGAACCCGAGACTGCTCCCGAACGCCTGGCAGAAGCATCGCTGACGCGTAAGAGGGATGCAATAAGGCGGCTACGCGGTGTCCGCTTCGCTACTTGGGCGCTCTTAGCTGTTACTGAAGAGCCAGTCGGGAATGACTTCGAGGGTTGTGACATTTGGCCACTGACTACTGCGTGGCCGTTCTGGGCCATCTGCTCAGATATTTGTTTGAAGCTGATAGTGAGTAGGGGAGAGTATGCGGAAGACGTCAAGGTGCTACTTTAGATCTTGCATCTTCAGCGGGAAAAGGGCATCGGCATGAAGAAGATGGACGTCTAATCGATAACCTGTTGTAAAAGACGCGTTAGCTCATTCTTGTCTGAATATGTGACAAAGGCGATATATGGGGTTTCCGGGGTCAGATCTTTTCAGTTTCTAATTGTGACTTCATATAGATGTGCAGCGGCTTCAAAGCGCAGTGCCTCGCTTGAGAATAAACCGTTCCGACTTGTGCGTCACGGCCTTTGGTCCTAATCCGTGGATCTTCAGGATTGGGACTCCGAGATGTGACTGCGTACATGATTTCCATTCTCTCATCGACAAAGAGGGCCATCAATCGAGCCATTCATCTCACAGAGTGAATGGCAGGAACTCTCACACAGCTCGAGGCTGTCCGGGATCCTGTAATTGGCGAGGCACGGCAAACGATGGAACCAGCAGATCTCCATCGGTCAGACCTTTTACCAATGTTCATCATTCCTCGGCTGATTTGAAATTATCATTGCGAAAGAAGCCGAACTTACCATCATGATCCTCACATGGTCATCCAATGTCTCTGCTGATGCCAGCACTCAAGACTTGGAGCCTTGGACGGGTGATGTTATTGCGTTAATCTGTGGCGGCGCAAATGGCTGTGGAGTCTGTAGGATGGGAGTTGCAGAGCTCGCGAGCGCATGGCGGCAAAGACTCGTCTCAGAAGTTCAAGTGCGGGATTCAAAGCGGCAGGGTGTTTCGTGCTCTGCGCATGTTGAGATGACGAGAGGTGAGTGTTTTATGAGTGAAGTTGCGGAGGAAGAGAGGGATTGGTCGTGAATAAAAAGGGTTCGGTTCCAAGGCGTGACAAGAGGTGCGGAGCAAAGATACCAGCAAGTATACGCAGAATTTGCGGCACGTCTTGTACCTCGACCAGCAGAGCCTCAGGCACCGAGGTAAGGTAGGCCACCCTCCTACCTCGTACAGAAGCAGCAGGCGCAGCCCGAGCAGCTGAATTTCCGATATGGAAACGAGCTTCAATCCTCAAGAGAATGATGCCTGAGGTTCCAATGAAGTCCCAATAGCGGTGATTGGTCCATCTCTGAAGGTTGGCTGAGCAGGCATCCTTTCTTGGGCGCGACACGCGTCTCGCTGCAGGAGGAGCTTCGTAACAATGAGCACAGCATAAGGTACCTCAGCTTTCGTCACACCGATTTCTGGCGACCCTCTTGTCATCATCCGCGGCAGCTCGCACGCTTGATTGAAGCTCCCAGCTCTGAAGTTCTCTGAAGTTTTAGGCTCGATGTTGAACACCAGATTCACCATTGGCAACCTAGAGGGTAACTTATTAGCAGGTTGAAAAGGGGGCAGATGGAACTGAAGTGAGCACAGGCATCGAGCCAAAGTCCGGCGACGCATTAGCGCGGGGTTCACAGCGCCGCGGGGCAGCGGGCTGTTTTGCGCTTCAAACCGAAGTACTTCCATATATGCATGGTTAGTCCGGAAACTCAAGTATCTCAGATAGAGGGTCTATCTGACAAGGTTACGTCGACCTCGGCCGTGGGCCCTGACATTCCAGGTCGTGCCTCTTGATCATCAGCCTCGTTCGGAATTCGCCGTAAAAAGACACATTGCTTTGCCTCTATCTCTTCAGGCTCCCTTTCGACTTCGACATCGTGCACCAGATCGTCAGCGACGTCCGCCGCCATGGACTTCCTCAAGTCCGCGGTGGCTTCGGCAATCGCCCAAGGTCCTCCGTTCCCCTACACCTTTGGTGATAGGGTCGACGTCGACGAGTCGATCTGGACGCTGTTCAATGGCATAAAGAGAGCAAGTCGGCCAATCTTATTCACTGATAGGGACTCCTGGAATTAACCACTCAGCAGGAAGATGGATCCAATTGCAGCATCTTCTCTTTCGACATCCCCGCCAACAGAGGTCGCCTCCCCTTGGCAAAGAATGCGCTCAAGAAACTCCGAACGATGCGACATCCCGGCGTGGTCAAGGTTCTGGATACTGTAGAGGTACAAGAAGACATAGGCTCGAACCAGAAATACACTAATCCGCGATGCAGACGGACAGCTACATTTACATTGCGACCGAGCGCGTTGTGCCGTTGAGGTGGCATGTTCGAAGAAAGAGCCTAAGTCCGGAGACGGTTAAATGGGGACTGAACAACGTCGCGGTACAGGATCCTCGACGACGACATACTATGAGAAGTAACCTGGCTGACGACTTCCAAGCGTACTCTGAAATTTATCAACAGCGATGCCTCCTCGATCCACGGCAGCCTCAAAGTTGGCTCAATATACACCTCCGAAAGCGGCGAGTGGAAACTCGGCGGATTCGAAGTCCTTAGTAGTGTCAAGGAGGACGAATCTGTTATATATGTCAGTCTGCGTTGCTACTTTGGCGTCGTCATTCGCTCACCTGCGCGCTCAGACCTATGGAAGCTTAGTCCCAGACTCGGCCCGGTATGCGCCTCCAGAGCTGGTTCAGGGCGGCTGGGAGGTCATCAAGAAGAACCCAATATCAGCCGTCGACTCCTTCAACTTTGGGTCATTAATCTACGAAGTATTTAACGGCGACTACAATGGGTCTGATCAGGCCGGACAGACCAAAAATGTTCCCGCGGGGATGCAGTCAAGCTACAAGCGGCTGTGCGCCGCCAACCCGAAATCTCGGATCAGCATCGCCAATTTCATAGACCAAGGAAGCCGTAAAGGCTCATTCTTCGACAGTCCCCTAATCAAGATGACGGAGAGCATCGACAACCTGGGTGTCAAGTCTGCAGATGAACGAGAAGAGTTCCTCAGGTAACGTCGCAAAGCACTTGTTGTGTCCACTGTTACTGAGTCAGAAACAGCGAATTGGAGCAGCTCACCGACGACTTCCCCGAAGAGTTCTTCAAGCTGAAAGTACTCCCTGAGCTCATCAAATCTGTTGAATTCGGCGGCGGCGGGCCCAAGGCCCTTGTGGTTGTCCTCAAGATCGCGTCACGCTTTTCAACGGATGATTTCAACCAAAAGATTTCCCCTTTCATCGTCAAAGCATTCGCCAATCCAGACCGTGCCATTCGCGTTTGTCTTTTGGACAATCTTCCTTTGATCTTCGAACAGTTAACACCGAAAATCGTGAATGATAAAATCTTTCCCCAGATAGTAAGTTCACGCTGCGAGTTCTGCATGATCCCTGCTTATACTTAGCCTAGGTCACTGGCTTCACAGATGTGCAGCCTGTTGTACGAGAACAAACTCTCAAGTCTGTCCTTATCCTTGTTTCCAAGCTTACGGACCGAACCATCAACGGCGAACTTCTCAAGCAGCTGGCCAAAACAGCAAACGACGAGCAGCCAGGCATTCGTACCAATACCACTATCTGCCTAGGGAAACTGGCTAAACATCTTGGAACCTCATCGAGGTCCAAGGTATTGATAGCTGCATTTACACGATCCCTTCGGGATCCATTCGTTCATGCGAGAAACGCCGCATTGATGGCCCTGGCGGCTACTGTTGATCACTTTTCCGACGATGACGCAGCTTGCAGAATCCTACCAGTCGTCTGCCCCTTGCTTATTGACAAGGAGAAGCTCATCCGAGATCAAGCAAATCGCACAATGGATGTTTTCATGCAGAAGGTTCGAAAGGCAGCAGCTGCTCTTCCAGACACTGCTCTCCCGCCTGCGCAAGCAGCCGATGCTCAGCCTGCTCGTATGGCGACTCCTCAGGCGGGATCATCCAGCTGGACTGGATGGGCGATTTCTTCATTCACCAATAAAATTTCATCTGCCGCGGGAGATATGCAAACTACAAATGGTGGCAGCGAAGCCGCCGTCCGGTCAACCCCATCACCATCTCTCGAAACGAGGAAGCTACCAACTGCATCCGCCTCATCACTCCACCGTCAGACAGTGAGGTCTCCTCCTCCACCCAACGATTCTGGCATGTCATCACCCACGGCTAGTGCTGTTGCAGACGCATTCTTCCTAGACAACAACGCAGATGACGGCGCAGATACATGGGGAGACATGGACGACATGATTGACGATGATACTGCCCCTGGACCTCGGTCAGTATCTGCCACTTCCGTCAAGACTACGTCGGCTGCTGCCAGTCCCGCTCCTTTTGATGATAGTGAGCCCGATTTCGCCGGTTGGCTTGCCGCGCAAGCACAGAAGAAGAAGATTGGCGGTAACAAGCCACTGCCCAAGGGTCTTGGAAAGTCGACTGGAGCAAAGAAGCCACTCGCAAAGCCTGCGGCCAAGCCCCTCGCTGCGAAGAAAATTGACATGAAGCCAAAGGAATCAGAAGGTGATGATGATGGTTGGGGTGATGGGTGGTGAGTCTCGAAGCAGGCCAAATATAGGCGGTTGAGACATCTAGAAATCACTCTGGGGATACGCAACGTGAATGGGGCGTTGGAGTTATGTTTTGGGATACCATTTTGACTTGACTAGAGCAGCCTTCTCCTCATTGTGATAGACGTGAGTAGCGAATTTCGCTCCATTGACTGGCGGAAGGAATCGTGGGCAGAGCATTCAGATTCACTCTTGTTCTCAATGACCCTGGAGCAATCGGGCTGTTTGTTCGTCCTACGTTTGAACTAGGTCATGTCGACGAAGCTAGGAGGTGCGAAAACGGCCAGGCAAACCCTTGGTCGTGTATGTCGCATGCAAACTGGTCACTCGCCAAGTGAAGCGACAATGACGGCGTTTGAGCTTGATTGCGAGGGAGTCGCTGCCTATAAGATGCCGATTGCTCAACGCTCATCGCATTCGCGTCTTTTCATCTAATGCCAGAAAAGCATGTTCAGCCTTTTCCCCCTTTTCCCCCTCTCCTTCTCAAAGACGACGCGCAGTTTTTGTGACAACTCTCAGCAATTCGGCGCCTTCCCACGGAAGCAAAGGATTTTCAAGATGCCTTCGATGGGTTCAGGACTTGGCAATGCGGCCTTGCTTGCCAAGATTGATAAGCTGCGAGAGCTCAATGTTGGCTCTTTGATCCCGCTCCCCCAGGTATGCCGCTCAACTAGACGTTGCTGCGTATCAGTCTCCTAATAAAAATGTGAAGCTCGTGGTCGTCGGAGACCAGTCGTCTGGCAAGAGCTCTGTTCTTGAAAGCTTGACGGGGTTCTCGTTTCCTCGCGATGTCGGACTTTGCACGCGCTACGCTACACAGATTACCTGCTGTCGCGATCCGGTCAAGAGCATTACCATATCAATCATCCCACGCCCCGAAGCGGATGATGAACTCAAGGCCAAGCTTCTCGGGTTTAAGCGACATGTAAATAAGATGAGCAACGATGATCTAGCCGGCATCTTCCAGGAGGTGGGTTTGTAAATTACCACTCGCAATCTGTTTACTCACATCTCATCTCCATAGGCCAATTCGACGATGGGCATCCGCATGACGACAGGTGCCGAGAACGCGGGGCGAAGTGCATTTAGTCAAGACATTCTCAAAATTGAGGTTCATGGTCCGGATGTGGGTTACTCTCTCAAAGGCCCTTCTTCATCAACTAACTCCAGCAACAGCAAAGCCATCTGACTGTCATCGATGTGCCGGGGATCTTTCGCGTGCCCACACCTGGTCAGTCTTGATCTTGTTTGGACGTACTCCTCGACTAACAAACATTGATAGGACTCACCACGGAGAATGATATTACGCTCGTCGAGAACATGGTGAAATCGTACATGAGCAACACCAGAACCATGTGAGCGTCGTACAAGCCCTACCCTTTCGTTGAAAGAAATGAGGCTAATAAGCTGAAGTATCCTGGCTGTTATGCCATGCAACGTCGACATTGCCACACAGGAGATCCTCAAGCTGGCCGAAGTTGCCGATCCTGAGGGCTCGAGAACTATGGGCGTGTTGACCAAGCCAGATCTTGCCACCGAGGCAGCCACACGTGAGGCGGTCCTCGATCTCGTCCTTGGCAAGCGGACCAATCTCAAGTTGGGCTACTTTGTAGTCAAAAATCGGAGCGCCGACGACAAGACGTCCTCCTTGACTGAGCGTGCCGAGGCTGAGACTGCATTCTTCACGGCTCCTGCATGGTCCTCAATCAGCGACCGTTGCGGTGTAGTGGTTTTGAAAGAACGCCTTCGACGGTTGCTTATGAAAATCTCCAAGGAAGAGCTCCCGCACGTCAAGGCCGAAGTGGAAGAACGGCTGAATCGTTGCAGAAGCAGCCTGGAAGCCATGGGACCCGCCCGATCTGATCAAAGCGCACAGAGACAGTACCTAGGAAGACTTGCTGGTCGGTTTCAATCTGTCACTCAAGCGGCATTGAACGGCTTCTATTCTGGTGACAAGATCTTCGCCAAGTACCCTGATCTGAAGCTTATCACCAGAATAATTGAGCTGAACGAGGACTTCTCTAATGTGTTTTGGGGCCGCGGTCACCTGCAGTGGTTCGCCGATTCTGAGAGCGATGCGGGCGCAGAACTTTACGGTGAAGAGACTGATGGTCTATCATTCAAAGTTCCCCTCGACAAGTATCGGGAGCTTGATCACATCATCGAGATGGACGACTACATTTGTCCAGAAGCATCCGACGATCCCATCATGGAGTGTATTGAAGATGTGTATCAATCCAGCCGGGGTCCTGATCTTGGAACGGTACGTTCATTTCGTTTCTTTGAGGCATCGTGCCCGTGGTCCTTTCCCTCAATGGTCTCATTCGGGAGTGATTAACTGGAGACACAGTTCGGCGGCACGATTCTCTCCACTGTGTTTGAGAAGCAATCGCAAAAATGGGAGCCTCTTACAGTTTCTCACGCGAGCAAAGCCATTGCTCTTGTGCACGATTACATTTTCCAGCTTCTGACCGCCTTGTGTCCGGAGCAGCAGGTTCGAGACCAGCTGTGGAGTAACTTGCTCGTCGAGGAGCTTGCCGGTAAATATCGCCAGGCACTGAATCATGCTCGATTTCTCCTCGACATCGAGCGTGGCGGCAGGCCCAGCACTTTGAACCACAACTTCAACAAGTTGCTTCATGCGAAGCGGGCTGGGCGCGTCACGGAACCTCTTTTGGCAAAGAAGGAGAGGTTTAGCACCTCGTCTGGCTACTATGTGCGCACTGAACACATCACTGCGCGTGATAGCAGCAGAACCAGCGCGAAACAGGTTTGCGAGACTATTCACGATGCCTTAACCAGCTACTACACCATATCTAGGGAGCGCTTTGTCGACATGATTGGGCAACAGGTGGTCTCGCACTTTCTCCTAGATGGGGAAGAAAGTCCCGTCAAGGTCTTCAGTCCCGACTTTGTCATGAAACTTGACGCGTCTCAGCTGGAAGCCATTGCCGGTGAGGATGAGGAGTCGAGGGAAGAGCGACAGATCCTGGAGCGTGAGAAGTCGAGCCTGGAGGCAGCGATCAAAGTGCTTCGGTCCTAGGTCCTGGCTCAATGGCAGCAATTGACATTTCGCAAAGCCTTTCAAGTCAGCTACTTCTTACCCTGTGTGGGCTATCGGGTCATTTATTGACGAAAGGCGTCTTTCGGCCTTGGGCTCTTGCGAAGGATCAAGATCTTGGAACAGTGCATGCCAGATCAAACTTGGAGACTCTGTCCAATGGGACTTCAAGACTTATAGACTTCGAATGCCCTTTATGGAGTTCTGGTTGTTGTCTGGTTGTTGATTGCGTACCTGAGCACCTATCTTTAACGAAGAAGAATGATGATAAAAAAGAAGAAGTTGACGGATCAATTGGAACTTGTGAATGTTCGAATCGGTGAAAGCTCGGCGATTGGCATTCCGCTGTGGGGTATTTCCCTCGCCAACCCACAAAATTTTATGCTTCATCTTCGTAACCGCCAGGAACTCTACTGTACTCCTGCACCGAACCCAAACAAAACATTCATCGCCACAACCAGAACGCGACTCCTCACCAAAACACCAAACTCGAGAGCCGGCATCATGGTTCAGGGCGCACTGAAACCATCGGCAAAGGCCAAGGGCGCCAAGGCCGTGCACTCCAAGAGGCAAGCGTCCAAGGTAGCCAAGCCCAAGAAAAAGGTCAACGTCGACAAGGCGCACAAGAAGTTCTCGTCGGGACTCACGGCCAAGACGGAAGCGCTGCTAGGCGAGCGCGCCGGCCATCTCGAGTTGATTGGCAAGGGCAAGAAGGGGGATAAGAAGGTCACGATCAAGGGCGGCTCCAAGAAGTTTGGCTGAGCGGGCAATCCTCCCCGGAGCAGTGTGGCTTTGGGATCATTGTCGGCAAACCGTGCCCTGCTACACTTCTGCAGTTCTCTTCCGGGCTCGAGTAGGGAAAAAAGGACCCTGACCTTGAAGGCGACAGGCGGCGTCTCATACAATCTATCTCCCGACATCGCTCAGGTTGAAATCTCTCCCCGCAGCTACAGCTTTAAGTATGGCAACCACGACATTGAAATCCCGCTCGACGTCTACCTTCCAATTCGACACTGCGATCCGAACAGCCTTTTGCCCTTTCCAGGCTGTCCCGCTCACGTACATCTGCCGCGTTTCGTTAATCTTCTGCACAAGCACGTCGTTGAGCGCCCGATCCTTGGCTCGAAACAGCACGATGATGAAGACGTGGTCGAGCCGGAACTCTTGGTGCGGAAGGAGGTCATAATATGGAGAGTCGCGAATGAAAGCAGCCAGGCGCTGTGCTAGACGGACCATGTTGGACACGAGCCGTCGGACGCCGGGGCGGCCCTCGCTCAGGAGGGCTGCGTACACGGGAAGAGCGCGGAACCTCCGCGAGTTTTCGAGCCCGACGTTGAGGGGTGAAAGGATACTCGACTTCGAATCTGACGACAGGTATGCGGCGTTGGGGTTGAGAAAGGTTGATTGGAGGGCTTTGGCGGATCGGGTGAAGAACATGCCGCAGTCGTACGGCTTCAAATGGAGAGAATGTCAGTCGGGTCTGGCGTGCTGGGCGTTTTTGCCGACTACTCACCACGTTGAGAACCTTGTGTCCGTCCACCGCGATGCTGTCTGCTAGCTCGATGCCCTGGACCATTTCTCCGAGTGCCGCGAAGTCACCCGTTCGATCCAAGACACGAGCGAATATACCGAACGCTATGCGCACGGACAATTAGAGGCGTTCAATCTGTGAAGAAATCTGGTTGAACGCGCTCAGGATGAGACTCACCTCCGTCCACGTGGATCCAAGCATTGTATTCGTCTGCAAATTCCCTCAATAACATCCACTCCTCAAATCCATCGAGTCCGAAGCCGCCTGTGTTGACGTCGCCTGCGCTGATGGCAATTATGCTCACCGTGTCGGACGGAGCCAGTGCATCTTCTAGGGCGGCAAGGTCAAGCTTCCAAGGCTCCTCTTGGCTTCGCGGCAGTTCCTTGACACAACTTCGCCCAATGCCCACGACGCTCGCCGCTTTGTATAGGGAACTGTGCGCCGCGCTGGTCAGGATCTGGATCTTACTTATACCCGCTCTCGCGCAGGCCGCCAGCAGTCCCAGCTCACCGACACTGTCGTCCGGCCCGTCGCCGAGTCTCCTGTTCAAGACGGCTTCCCTTCCGCACGCCAAGCCCAGGACATTACTCGCCGTGGCGCCCGTGGTGAAAGTCTTTGCCTGCCATGGATCCGTGCTGTCGTCCTCGAATAGCCGCAGCAGGCCGGCCAGCATGACGAGTGCGGCCTGCTCGACAGTCGTGGCGACGGTCTGCGCTGGCAAGTGTACCTGGACGTTCTGATCGAGCCGCGAGACTAGGTTGTCTGCCCATTCGGCGACGGGCAGGACTCCCCCCGTCACGAAGCCGTAGTACCGGCTGGACGCCGCCTGGCCCGTGAGCGCGGGGACGATGTCGTCGAGGATGTGGCGGACAACCTCGCCGTCCGGATGGGACGGGACGCGCCGATCTGGTCGCAGCCGCGATACGAGGGATGACTCGGCGGCGCGAATGGCGCTCAGTTCCGGCAGCGTCGGCGAGTCGATGAGTTGCGGGCTGCGGCCGTTTTCTAGACGCCGCATGACCTTTTTGGCGTCAAAGATGTCGTCGGCCATGGCGGTGATCGGTGGCCGGGAGATCCTGGAGGGATTGTACGATAGCTCACGCCTTACGCCCTTTCGAATTGTCAACGATTTTATAGTAGTCCAGCTGATGGTATTAGTCTATTCGTGTGAGAAGCAATCCTATCTAGACATCACCTTGTCTGTGGACAAAGCTGATGCAGGCCGCGGCAGCTGCAGGGCCGTAAGCAGGCCCCGCCATCACTGGGGAGCAAATAACTCTACGAACTAAGTTACCTACTGTACATATTTTAGTCGACAGTAAACGGCGCAGACGACGCGGGCGCGAGTTTGGTAGTGACGTGACAGGAGGCCAAGTCCTGTGATGAGTGGAAGAAAACGCAAATGTCCAAAATGCAAGGCTCTATTCGTACATGTATGCATTCGCAGCACGGCATTCAAGTGCCGTCACGGCGGAACTGTTCATCCAAAAAAGACATCGGCCGCCGACGCCATATATGCGACCTTTTCTCGCACACGTCATCAAAATTTCATGACATATTTCCCATGACCAAACCGTCTCTGGGATATTCATCTGCGTGGCAAGTCTGCGGGCACCGTACTGTTCCGGCCCTCGGAGGCAGACAAGATGCCCTCCGCCATCCACGGAGCGAATAAATCCCAATGCTTCGCAAGTTGTTGGCTACAGCTTAGCAGCTTCGCCGACCTCGCCAATCTTGTACTTTTCGCCGTACCGCTTCAAGACGCTCTCGCTGTGGTACTTCCAAAAGGCCTTGGTCGCATTCTTGCCGGCGAAGCGCTTGAGGATCTTGGAGCCGCCGGGGTGTTCCTCCATGAAGTCTGCACAAGAGGAGGGGGGATGTGTTAGCAAAGGTGTCCAAGAAGGGGGGGCGGGGAAAGGGGAGAATCCTACTGGTAATGTCGTAGACGTCGTTTTCGACAATCAGCCAGTACCCGCTGGCGTCGTCCTTGTGCTGGCCGACCTCGGCGGTGGTGATTTTCTTGGACATTTTTTGAGGTTGGCGATATGTGGCGAGTGATCAGGCTCGGTGAAATATAGCCACAAAAAAGAAGGAGTCCGATGTGATTCAATATGGTCTCGCGAAGAATACAGAGGTAGTTGACGATGGGTCAAGTCGAAAGCGAGTCGCGTTATTAAAGGGAAACCGAAATCGCGACCAGTCCACGGCCGAGACGAAACGGTGAGAGCCTAGCCAGGGCGCCGCGGTCGGTTCCCAGTTCCCGCCATCCTTTTTTTACCTCGGCTCAGAGACCGCTGATTTGGGTAAACGGGCATGGATGGAGACGCTGGAGGCTCCGCCAGATCTCAAATCGTGGGGCGCACGCGACCCTGACGTACGGTCCAAGTGGAGATTCAGAAGTCTCAAAACGGCCAATCAGGTTTGTCAGATTGCAAAGGCGAGATCCGCTCGGCTTGCGCTTGAGCGTTCAACTGACGGCGCTAACGACGACATAAGCACCGACCACTGCAAAGTAAGCGCATTCAACGTTGAAGAATTAATGCAGAGGTATTACAAACAAGCAGACTCACTATGTCATTAGTTGAGTTGGAAGTTGCTATTGGGGTGAGACGACCCTGGTCGAACCCTTCGGTTTACGATGATCAATGTATATGATTGGGTATCGAGCCAAGTTCGCCAGAGGAAATGTCCCATGGCCTACAAGCAACGAGCAACAGCTCACTGAATCGTGGATATAATAAGTGTCATCTTAGTTATTTGAGACATCTCGTCCAGCCAAACGCCGTCCCATGTATGGAGTAACGCAAACAAAATCGCCCTGAGCGACAACCAAGGGCACATCTAAGTTCGTGCATCTCCTGGTGATAAGCCCCGATGAAATGCTCTCCTGAATCTATCCGCATACGCCGCCGTGCCACGACAAGCACTCTCCTCGCGCTTTTGAAGGGCCTCGGGCATCCATTTTCGCATATTCGCAACCCTTTCCTCATCCTGGTATACAGTCAGCAATTCGTCCGTCGAACTTGAGAACTTGGGAAGAAAGGAAGATGGCAAAACGCACCGATGGATGGGAATTGAGCATCTCGGGAACCCGAGCTGCCGCATTCACGCGACAACTATGCATGCGCTGCCATAGCCCGATGCTCCCGTGAGGATCGTAGCACGCCGCCGCCATGGTCATCAGACCCACGTAATCGGCCTCGACCTCTTGCCTGCGGCTCATGGGCAGAAAGAAGAGGTAGTTCCGTAGGTAGTAGCCGCCCAAGATGTTCCACAGACCAAAGAGGAAGAGGCCCGACAAGGGCCCGGCGAGGAAGAAGATGCTGCCGGCCGTCAAGTTGGCCACCAAGCCGAGCGATATGCGCTCGCCGGTGTGCCCAGCCGTGTAGTGCGCGAGCTCGTGGCCCAAGACGGCCGCGAGACCGTCCTCGTCGCTGCATATGCTCAATAGGCTGGCGTACACGAAGACGGTGCCATCGGCTGCGACATAGGCATTAGGTTGAGCTGCGCGAAGGGGTGGCAAGGCCGGTCAGCTCTCGTCCCATACGACAAACCAAGTCCAGACTGCAAAAGCCAGCGCAGGACAAAAGGTACGACGAACCTTTAGCAGAGTCGTCGACAACGTATACCGTAAAGTCCTCGTGCTCTGAACCGCAGACAGGAACCAGGCGATCCAGGACTCTTTGAACGGTGTGGTGAAGCCGGTGGCTCGGCGGCAAGATCGTATAGCCCTCCTGCTCGATGCTCTGGATCTGCCAGCCGCCCTGGCCGGCGAACAGCTTGGCTATCAGCTCCTCAGATAAGAAATTGAAGCGCCGCCGGCCCGTCAGCGGCATCGTCTCGGAGTTGTACAGGTAGAACGCTACAGCGCCGAGCACGCACAGCACCGTGACGGTCCGCGACCGGGGCTTGCCCCTTTGTGTCAGTGTATCTGCGACGCGAATCGACGCAAACCCACGGATATCGCGGGGGTGTCGTCGGTGGGCTTCCCGCGACGGGCGGCGGCGCGTCTCGCCTGAGAGGAATAGTGCCGCGACATGGCTGGACGTCGTCGGCTGCGGGATCCAGCGCCGTACGACGGTACCAAGGCCGTGGGCGATGCCGGCGCACCTTGATCGGATCGGGCGCGCGGCGAGCATGACGCCGAGTTTCGGCTGCTGTGAGAGGATATGAGCGCGCCGGGCCTCTATCCAAATGGCCAGGGCTTAGTGAAGATTGCTGACGTCAGTTGCAGGGTCGCGACTTGACGCAGCACAGTGCGAATTATAGCTACGAACTAATCTTCCTTCTTCCCACACAGCGGCCTTTCCAACTTCAGCATTGCAGCCTGACGCTCGAGCAGATCGGTAAAGAAAATGAAGGCAGGCGACAAAGGTGCACGGGCGCTTGCGAAAACGGCCATGGTCGAGGGGGACGGTCCTGGGTCGCACTTGGCGCCACGTGATGGCTGGCCAAACATAGCACAGCAGCACGGTGCGAACAATACATTATTCTTTAAGCTCTTGACCTGGGAACACTCACCTAGGTGTGCGCACTGCGCAGAGCTGCGATAGATGATTTACAACTTTGCGATTCACACTCACAACGCCATGAACAAGCCGACAACTTCCCATCTGATTATATATAAGAAAAAAAGACCGCACTGAAGGCTTCTCTTAGCAACGTCATCTCCTTTGGATGTTTGCCTTCCCGGTCCTCCGGCTGTCGCTAGCCTGCAATTCGTCACATTGTCGCACAATTATCTGTGAAAGCCTCGCCAGCGAAGTTGGCGAATCGCCTTGACACTTTCGACCTGTTGTCGTCCGACATTCGCGATGCCATGTCAACAGCCTTGCGAGGTAGCCCGCCAAGTCCCATTCGGCTCTCTTCCTCTGTTGTTTTCGGGCATCGCGGGCCACACCATGACCCCTTTCGCTCTCTCAGCGTTAGACCCTGCGCGGTTGCTTCGCTGCCTCGAAGATCGGGTGACAACACGAGCTTGAGCCAGGCTGTGTCGAACCGAAGCAATCATGAGCTGCCCTCCGACAGCTGGCAACCTTGAACCTGGAGCTCGAGAGTTGTCTCGTCTGCCTCATTCGTCACTTCCTTGCGACTCATTGAGCAAGTTCTTCTGGTAACATGCTAAACCGGAATGATTACTCACGTGAACGTCTTCAACGTTGAACATGCCACTTTCTCCAGTGCTCTTTCCCCTTCATAATGGATCGGCTCCGATCCTCGGACTCTCATCTTGGTGAAGAAAGGTCAGCAGCCTTGTTCTCGGTTCACACATCTTTGTGTCCTTGTTACTCTCCTAACCTGCCCAAGAATTCCCGATCGGCGCGCGGATTCTCTCAGCCTATTTTCTCTCCCTACTACCACGACTTCGTTGTCTCAAGACTCAAGGTCAAAGTATGAATGTGTGCTTTCCCATCGTTCAGCAACATCTCGGCTCCATCCATGCAACTCAACATGAACTCTCCAGCCAATGGCCAACTTTTGTCAGAAGAGGCATCTCAAGAGACTATGGAAACGACGCTCATGCCACATATCGGAGCGTATCCAGTTGCTGCCTCAGCGCTAGAACCACCTCTGGTTCAAGCCACGATCAAGGCACTGCAGCTCGAAACGCACATTGAAGGAGGCTATTATGCCGTGACAGACGTGTCCACAACTCTCATTCCAAGCCCTTATCCGGAAACGTCCTTGTCCGAAGACACGTTGGTGCGCGTCGGTGGCCTGCGTCCGGGATTTGACCCTGCTTATCGCACTCTTTCGACGTCAATTTTCTACTACCTCACGCCAGGACGCCCTGTCGGCTCTTTTCATCGCAACCGCAGCCGCATTGTGCATTCTTTGCACCAAGGTCGCGGCTGCTATGTTCTCATCCATCCTGAAGGTCGCGTCGAGTCTTTCATTGTCGGGCCCAACGTCGAGAAAGGAGAGAAGCTGCAATGGACCGTCGAGGGCGATATCTGGAAGGCCAGCTACCTGCTTGCGCCCCTAGACCCTGATGCGGGAAACCAATCTGATTGCTCTAATCCTGGGCTGCTCATTTCCGAGACAGTAGTACCAGGATTTGAATATGCCGATCACGAGTTTTTATCCAAGGAGAAATGCGCGGAGATCCTTTCAAAGGACGCGGCCCGAGAGCTGACGTGGCTCGTCAAATCCTGACCATCACAGCCTCCATCGGCACATCACAATTCTTCGCGAAAAGCACACAGCAGCCAGGCATCGCAACACAGTGTGGTATTGACGTCGACCTCGTGATAAAGAGAAGCGGGCGACTTGCAAACCCTTTTGGTTGGTGACAGGCGAGGCGGAATGAAGGAACACGCGGGATCTGATGTTCTTTCTTCAATGTCAAATCTTCTGGCGAATACTATTCAGTTGAACGCTGATTGAAGCCTTTGGGATCGTGCTATTCCTTTTCCTTTGGTTTGCAGCATGCCACGAGGTTAGCTGTGTCCTCTCCTGTCCCGTCCGACTGCCTCATACACTTCCACGGAAGAGGCCGAACCTTCAATGCTGCGCCGGTTATAGTCCGCGTTCGCCGGGAAATGGCTTTCGTCCCCACACCACGTAAATCGGCATATATGCATGTATTCGCGGATTGGAGACGTCGTGTCTCACATCGACCAGCGAAACCTGGCGCACGTCAGCACCTCTTCCTGGCATATTCTCAACGGCCGCTACAAGGGTATTGGGAGGGTTTACCTCGATTTCAGCAGAGCTCCAGCCATATGCACGATTGAACATGCGGAAAGAGAATCCGCTCAGTCCAGTGACAATGTTTCTCTCCCACATCTGCCCCAACTCTCGAAGTCGCTCGTCTTTAGCCCAACCGTTGGTCGGAATCTTGAAGACGCACTGCTGCACGTCGACGAAGCCAACACGTTCGTAGACATCTTTCAAAGTAGCGCCAATGACGAAAGAGCGGTTACACTTTTCTCCAGCGACTGTTAAATCGTGGAACCATCTCGCCATAGGGCCATCTGGATTCAAAGTGCCGTCGTCGCATGCGATGACGCTGTCCATCTCTTGGGACTCGAACCAGCCACCGGCCTCCAAATTGTCAAAAGCCTGCTGGGCGACTTCTTCCTCAAATGAGCCCCAGCAGCCAGCTGTTGCACGAGTATGGATGTAGTCGAACTTTTGCGAATATTCCCATGGGTCCGATCTGCGCCAAGGATCAGCAACGGGACTCAACGAGAGCTAGCAATTCACAACTCACGAGTCTTCGACGTAGAAGTTGACATTCGGCGGCACCTCATCGGGCTGTATGGGCGATAAGTCAGTTGCTACGATCTCGGAATCGCAAAAGATGTCTCCTATCTGGATGGCCCAGTCGCCTATGCCTGTCGCGATGTCGAGAATTCTTCGAGGGGGCGTCGAATGGGAAAGCGGAGCAAAGAAGAGGCGATCGCCAAACAATTTCTTCATGATCTCTCCCTGCAATGCCAGTCGTTCCTGCTCCGGAACATCATTGGGAAAGGCATAGGCTGGCGAAGGCGCGTTAGAAGGTGCTTTCCTTTCCAGAAACGGGGAAAGAGCTGCCTCACAGCCGGCGCGATAAGCATGGTAGGTGCGACCGAACTCTTCTGGGAAGGTTTGCACGCTCTCGGACAAAGACGCCGATGATTCTCTCCTTCAGACATCAGCAACCGTCGGCGGATTCCCGCCTGGCTCGGGCGTCAGGCCCAGATCTGCATGGTACTTACGTGTCCTCCGACAATGTCTATCGTCACCCAGTGCGTACATCAAGTTAGCGAATCGCGCACTCCAAGATCATGCAGCAACATGCGGGCTGGACCAACGGCAAAGAAGCATGGATCTTGACATCACTTACCTGGGGTTCAATGCTACCGCCTGATCCGCACGTTGTTGAGGAGCAGTTGAACGTGAATTGGAAATCCTGAAGACTCATCTTGCTTCTATCCTCACGTCCGTCGTCAGCTCCAGATCGACGACTGGCCATGGCTATTGGCCACTGTTGTTGCTCTGTCGTCAATGAAAGGGCGCCTCAACTTTTGACAAACAAACCTGAGATGATTGTTGTTCAGCTGAACCAGCTTTATCACGTCTGGGATCTCTGCGAGGATTTGTACTTACGGCTCAAGAGAAATCTGACTTCTGAACAACCGCGACTGCGGATGAAGGAAGCGAGAAACAAACGGGAAGTTCCGAAACGACCCAACAGCTCGACTCGGCGCTTTGGGCGTGATTTCAACAAGACAGATTCAACTTCTGACAGCACCGAACAGAACAAGAGGAAACCGCGCAGAGTCCTGAATCAAGATGGTCCGATGGCTGCACGGACGAGCCGACCCGCCGTGTGTCCAGACTCCAGACCCGGTGCACCGGCAGACGACCAACCTTGATCAGGTCGCCGTTACTGCCAACTCGCGCCAGCCCTCTGGGTCGGGTAGTCATGTATGGGGTCCGAAGAGGCACACCCACACGGATCCAAGACGGGCACGGCGGCGCCTCTTTTCCCGCGCAAGCATACGAGGCATATCAGCCAACAAGGCTTCTTCTGGGTCCACTAAGGACCTCTGTGCCCAGTGCCCACGCAGACAGAAAGACTGGCAGGGGTTCTTCCCACTCATCTTGAGAGGCCAAGGGTTACCGCCGCATCGTGCACGTCAGGGTAACGTCTGAAGGCCCTTGGCCGCCCCTTGGCACTTGCTCGGACAATCTCGATCAAGTCTCCAAGCGTCCACCATGCCGGGGCCCTCTTTGCCGCGCCCGCCCTACTGCTCTCCCCCTCGACCCAACTCCGCCCCTACCGTACACTTTCTGGCCAGCCACGGCCGCAAGTTCGTCCCGGCAAGCTGGTTGAGCTAATCTTTTCCAGGAGTGGCGAAGGGGCGGCTGGCGGGTCGGCGTGCGAAACGAGGCGCTGCACGACCAGGCCTCGACGATTTCTGGGCCGCCGGGACGGGGTGTAGCAAGCCGGGCCATCTCACGAATTCAGGCAATTCGGGACTTGTGCATCAGACTGAGAGAAATATCCAGGTTGCCGGGTCCGACAGATCACAAAGTACGTTTCCCCGCCAGATTCGCCATTCATCCCCGCTCGCCTGTCGCTTGTCAGTAATGGAGATGTAAGTTGGCAGGTGTAGTTGAAAGGGCTTGGCTGTTGGAAGGTCGTTAAGCTGGGATCCGGTGTTTTAGCCCCGTTATTCTCGGCGGGCTGAACCGCCCTTCCACGATTTCTACGCTGTCATTTCTTTTTCCTTGCCCGAGATGCTGCCCGTTGATTGAGGCCGGCGCTGTGTAACCCATTACATGGTGGCCAAGGGGTGAGGGTCCTTCTTATCACAATGCGTGCCGTGCCTGTGGGCTTTGACAAGCAAGGGTTTATTGCATCTTCTTACACGAGCTCTCGGTGCATCCTTCCACGACATCTGGTCGGCACTGTAGGAGGTTTACTCATTCTCATGCACGCACGCCTGGGCTCGGCTGTTCGCGGGACCAAACCCGGGAGCCTGGCCGCCAACAGGTCGACGCATTTTCTGCAAACCGACATCAAGTCTCATGCAGGCCTTCTTGCCAGAGCTTCGGGACTGCGCCGTCGGGCATGCAACGAGCCGATGAGCGTGGTATGGGCTGCATGCGGGCGGTTTGGGTAAGAGGGACTTTAGGTTATCATGCAAGCCCCAGTTCAATCCTCGGGATACCGACATCTCCCAGGGTCCTTTGATGACGGGCTCTTCCTACAGTACAGTGTTCTTGACCTGGGGAACTAGAAACGACAACTCTCGCCTTGAAAGACCTTCGACGTGTCCCATAATCATGGCAAATCATCCCCATCGGGGACGACTTGACAACTTTGAGACGAGGTCCTGCGTACGTCATGACCTGTACGATTGCAAGGCATGTGGCTCCTCTTGTTGCCCAAGTGTTTCGTGATGCAATAAAGACTGAGAAGGCATCACTCGAATCCTCGTGGGAGTAAAGATGGCGCCTTGTTCTTGTCAAACAAGGGCATGCTTGCTGACCTCCGGGCTGAGTTGACTTTTCTGATCTGTCAGTTTCTCCCCGAACGCCGTTCCGTTCATCGGGCTCCCGCTGCACTTGTTGCTTCGTTATGTCAGACCACCTGCTTAACCAAGACAACTTGGGCGTTGGCGGCTGTCTTGCCTTGTCTCGTCTGCGTGTCCCGACTGTCTGGAACCCACGCCGCACCCCGTCATAGGACCATTACGTAGCCGCCCAGAGACTCGAGCTATCTGAATTGCTCGGCCAGGCCCCTTTCGCACAGGTACTGTAGAAAGGTCAGCCTGTATCTCTGCCGTGTTGCAACACAGCTCAGGGGAACATGGCAATGCATCAACATCTTCCCCATGCAGTTTACATGCCGCGACGCAGCCAATACTATTCACGCTCAAGAACGAACCCTGCTCTCACCTACTGTTGTACATGAGCCACACCTTGTTGGTCTGCGAAGGAGTTCAAGTACGACAAATGATACACTTACAGCACGAGCCGCGGCTGATGGGCTGCAGAAGACAGCGGACCGCCGGTCTCTGGAACGAACTTATTGCGCAAGTACAAATTCGATTCACGTCGGGTGATTGCTTACTTTGCAATTGCAAATATCGCGTTCTGTCGATGTTGTAGTTTCGCTCGTTTCACGGCCGTAGTACGTGCCTCAGCGTGTTTCAACCGGCTACTCGAGCGAGGGCAACGGGATCATAAGCGGCGACTCTCGGGTTCCATGCACAAAGCCGGCCGCCTCCATAATGTCCTTTGGCTCGCCGTGCAACGTTGGGAGCCACGAGAGACCCCGATGTAGCCAACATCAGCGTTCAAACATCGGTGAGATGCCGCGCCTTTACAGCAATTATCATGGCTTGACGCCTCCTGCCTGAGAATGGGGTTGCTGAGGCGAGCAAGGCAAGCCCGTTGCCCTCTCTGGCAGCAAGCCTTCCTAGCAGGACGTAAGGGAGCTCTTTTGTGCTTGCTTGAAACACTTGGTTACACCAACACGGGTTTCTGTGTCACTCTACTATCTCACCCGGTCAGGAAACCCATGAGGGCACGTGTGCCTTGAACTCGAATGCCCCGCGAAGGACTGCTCGCTGAGGAGGACGACTCTGGCGAGCGACGGGGAGCGATCTACTCAAGACGGCAATCACCCCTCATCGATGGATGGGACGGTCCACACTGCGCATGCCGATTCGAAGTGGCCGCCTTCTCTCAGATGCGTCGATGCGTCCCCCTTTTCTCTTTCCCCCTAACAGGCCGAAGTTGGCCCACGGAGAATGCACCTTGTGATTTCGGCTCTAAGCGTCGTATCGCCGCGAGTGCGGCGATTCCCTTTGGACTTTTCTCCTGTATGCACCTCGCTGCGGACAGTACAGAGATTGAATGGGTGTCGGGGCTCTTGAGGACGACCTCGGGCCTCGCGCGACCACGGCTTCGGGATTTCGGGAACGCTGATCTTCGCTACAGGCACGGAGAGTCACTTGTTCGAACTTCGATATCATCCTTTGCGTCAGACGACCAGGCTGGCTCCTGTTCCGCAAGTGGCCTTGCCCGGATCAAGAATCCAGATTCGGGTCTGGGGTTCATTGGTTGCATGCCAATCCACTCGCGATGCGACCTGCCTGATTCCTGCAGGACGGCTACAGCCTCGACCCGTGGAAAAGGGTGACCGAGCCTGGGGATCAACTCCATCAGAGCCAGTGTGCGAGTCATTCATCTATCTTCTGTGGCGAGGGACCTGTCATGCCCTTCTTGGACTGCGTGAAGACCTTTGGGGGTACTGGCATTGCTGTAGCTAGCAGTATGCGTCTGCGGGAAGACCCTGTAGTACGCGGGGCAAGGGCAAGGCCGATGAGTTCGGTCGTCTTGCCGCGACGCTGCGGTTTATGAAGGACCGTGCTGTTACCAGGGAACGAACGGCCCGCCGCTCCATACAGAGGCCGCTCAGGTGCGCGTCCTGGCAATTACGTGCCGTCGTAGATCCCGACTCTTGTGTCTGCGCGAGCATTACTGTGAAGCTGTCGATGGGCAAAGGAGCTTGATGGGCTGTCAAATATACAGAGATGGACAGCTTCAGGCACTGCGGCTCATCGTTGCTTACCAAAAGGACGGCGTTGATCGTGGATTTCGTGCGTCTCTCGTCAGTCAATGTAATGCAAGTCACGGCGGCTCGACTTTCTTGAAAACCAAGGGCTGGCAGACCGTGGTAGTCGCCAACGCAGCCGAGTCAATTCCGGAATCTTGTGGTTTCCCATATTACCCTCGTGAACCACCTAAACAATTGGCGGAGGAGATTTCGAGGTTTCTCAGGCTACACAAGTTACTCCTCCTACCCAAACCGGACAAGGAAACTTAAAGCGAATTGGTTCCCTTTTTCACGCACGCTATGAATGCCCATGTCCACCTGATCCAAAAAAACAGGAGAAAGATAGGAAAGAGGCCGACAAGTGATTTCTGCCCTGAGGCCCTTGTCCCCTTGGCCCCCCCTTTTTTTCTATTCAGTACGTGCTAGCTTAGTAGGCAAAACCCTCCCTCCTCCCAAAACACTGCGCATCTTTCCGCAAGCCGCGCGCGGACAAAGCATACACACACTCTCCCCTTTCTCTCTCGTGCGCTCTCTCTCTCTCTCTTAATCGATCGAAAGGCGGGAGAGAGACACATCGTCGCCTCTTCATTTGTAATAAATCCCGCGGGGTATAGTTTCAAGCCTGATCAAAGGAAAGGATGAAAACAAAAAAAAAAAAAAAGGAACCCGGAATAGAGGATACAAGGAATAAATCAGAAAAGCCAATCCGCCGCCCGTCGCCCGCCAATCACAAAGGGGATAGTGGGGGGAAGAAGAAGAGGAGGATGGGTAGGTGAGTGCGCACGTGCGTGCGCATGCCGGGAGGGAGTGAGAAAAGAGTCAACGCTGAAGGCAAAAGGTAGGATGGAATCAAGTCGTCAACATCAGTCATGCGGTAATCAAATATCCCCGATCCAAGAATGGGCGCGTCAATACTGACCGCCGCTGAGTGGACTCATGACGCCACTGTTGGGCGTGCTCTCGCTATTGGACAGATAGGTCTGATCGATGCGGAAGATCCAGTCCATCTTGTCGCGCTCGCTGCGCGCCGCAAAGAGCCACGTGTTGTCCATCCCATAAATGGCAAACACGGCAGACTGCAGGCGCTCGCTCAGGCGCTGAAGGCCCGGCCCGCCGTTTGTCGCGGGCATGCCACCTGCGCCGGCGGCCGTCCAAATGGTCGAGATGACGCGCCCAGAGGCGGTCCGGCGATGACCGGGCGTGAAGTCGGGTCCGCCGTTGCGGCCCTCTTCTTCGCCTGGTCCATGGAGCAGGCCGAGGACGCCGGGCTGACTGTCGACGCGCGAGTTCCTGAGGCTGACTAGGGCGACCTCATCGCCGTCGGTCGCCGAGTGGATGTGGAGATATGGTCTGCGCAGCTCGACGAAACGCTTGATCCATCGAGTCGAGTCGCTATTCGGAACGAGCAGGTATCCTCCTTTGAGCACCTTTGGGTTCTTAGGTACACGTACAATCGTTGTGATGAGGCTCGGCGGTGGGGGCGATTCAGGCGTGATGCCATTCTTAGGCGGTGCCGTATTGACGGGGCTCAGGATACTCATCAGCGGGTCGGGATACTTGGTCCAGAGACCAAGACACTTGTTCAGAAGCTTGACCTCGCCTTCACTGTATTCAGAGCTTGCCACGGGCGTCTCCTCCGCGTCCACCTTGATTGTGTCTTCCTGCTGCTCTTCAGACTTGTCCTCTTCGTCAAAGGAAGGCGCCTGTGAGGTGTCAGGCGTGTCATTGAGTAGGTCGTCGTCATCGTCTGGTATCATGTGACGCACTTCAGAAGGCGACGCTGGTTCCGAGTCGCCATGTCCCGAGTCCGCCTTCAAATTTGTCACCCCCAGTTCGGTCAAGGACGCCTGCGTCAAGCCAATCTCGGCAACGCGTCTCCTCTTCTTCCGAGCAAGGATGTAGTCGCTGACCAGTGACACACCTCGCGGGGCCCAGCTCGTCAAACTCTCCTCGCCCTTAACGTAGTCGTGACGGCTATTCATGCGCCACAAGTCACCAACCCTCTTGATAGGCGCAGGTCTCATCGTCAGGGTGAAGATGCCCGTCGACGACTGGACGAATCTCAAGTTCTGCCAAAGAGCGGAGAACATGGAAGTCTGGCGTATGAATGACCTAGACAGGATCTGTACGCACACCTTTTGTGCAAACCTCATTGGCTCGGCCAGCTTCTCCGAGCTGATCTCCCAGATGACGGTCATCTGCACGCGATACTTGTCCGCAGTCACCCTGTCGAGAAGCAGCGAGTTGTGCAGACTCGAGTCCCACTGTGCAAAGACGGTGATACTCCGCGTACCGTTTGCGTTCTCTCGAAAAACTGGGCTCGACGACTGCTTAAGCGTGATGTCCGGTTCATTTGCGCCCATGTCGGGCGTCTTGCCAGCCGAGTCAACCAGCCGAACCTTTCCGACGCGCACTGCAGTAACATCTCCCCAAGGCAGGGCATCGCCCGAGCTGTGCGAAATATTAATGACAATGCGCCTTTGTAGACCCTGGTGCAGTTGAAAAGTGCCAGTGTCCAACTCGTTCGCCTGCGTCACCTCAACAGGTTGGTAGTCACCATTCTCGTTAAGTTCCAGTATCTGGACCCGGGACAACAAATCATGCTTCTCTTGGGTGAAGAATTGCGATTCGTTGATCCTCGTTCCTGAAGGCCCGTTTGGTAGAGGGCCCGTGGCATCTCTCATGTCGTCCCAGCTGAGGAGCTTATCCAAGTGCATCGACGAAACGTGGGCGAAGATGGCGACTCGGAGCGTCACGTCTTGAGAAGAGAAGAGTGGTACACTCATATTGTGCACGCTCTCGAATCGGATCGGTCCTTCGTCAAAGTCTTGAATCATCTGTGTCGTGGTGACTCCATCCTCTTCTGAGACGCCCGGGATGAAGAGCTGGGCGTGAACCTCTGTTCCCTCACGCTCAGCGAACCCAATGAGCTCGCGCATGACGACGTTGAACTTTAACGTATTTGACGGAGCTCGAGCGTGGGACGGCTCCAGGGATAACTTGACTATCCCAATAGCATGTGATGTATGAGGCGACAGCACATCGACGGAAAAGTCCTGAACTCGGCTTTCGAACACGGCCTTGAGCGGTACGTCGGCCTCGCCAACAAGCGTGTAGGATGGCATGCATGGTTCCACAAAGGGGTTGTCCAGGCTTAGGTGCTGGGCATACTCTGGCTGGTCGAGGTATTGATGCATCTGGCGCATCTGGCGCACCCGATCATGCAGCTTCTCGATGCTCCAAAGGTGCACCACGCTGTTCTTGTAGTCCATGACCCTGACGCCGATGCAGGGCTTTTGCGACTCCTCCAGCGCAGTATCCTCGCCTTCACCAGTGAGCCCGTTGAGCACCATGTCGTAAGAGGAGCACAGGGCGTGACCGACATCGACAACGGTGAATTGAAAGACCACGCTTTCATTGAGCTCATTGCTCATGATCTGGGCTTCCTTGAGAATCGCGGCGTTTTGGAGAACCGATTCAGCCATCTTGACAAAGTGGCGACCGCGCCAAATCTTGAAGGCAGCCTTGGCGCGCTCAATCTCCTCATCGGTAAGCTTCTTGTTCGTTCTCGGTCGTTTGAGTGGATCCATCATCTCGATCTTGTCTTCGAACTGCTTGCGTTGGACCTTGAGCTGCTTCTCCATGTCTTCCTTCAATTCTTGGAGTGCGGCTTCCATCTTCTGCTTCTCCTTCTTGATCTCCTCCACTTCGACGTTGGATGCCTCGGCGCTTTTCAGCTGCTCTTGGAACTCCTCTTTCTGTCGTTCCAATTGGCTTTGCATCTCTTCGCGGGCTTCTCGTAACCGATCTTCGGCCTCGCCCTGCTTTGGCGTAGACGGCATGGTGAGCACGGTGTCGAGGGAAAAGTTGTCGATTGTACCCGTCGATAGGTACTTTTCTCGCAGCTGATAGGACGTAACTGACTCCGAGTCGTCCCCATCTTCTCGAACTATTACTCGCTCGGCGCGCGCTCTTTGAACATCCTCGAACAAGGCATTCAGCTCTTCGTCGTTTAAGCTAGTAAAGTTCTGATCAGTACCCAGGATAGCCCCCGCAGCTTCGCGGCGCGCAAGAGACCAATCCGAGTCCCTTCCGTTGCGAGTGAAAGGAGAAGGTGTCTCTGGTCGCGAGTCACTGCCAAAGTCCGAAGTCCTGCTGGTCGTCCTATCATGACCCAGCCTGGGACTGGGACAGGGTGACGAGCGATCCAGAGCCTGGATCTGGGCGGCAGTCAGGGATTGCCTGAGAAGACTCTGCCCGACTTCACCTCGCTCTGCTCTCGCTTCCATCGGATGGTTGAAGCGAAAGATGTGGAAATCGCCTAGGATCACTCGATAGCCCGAATGGAGCTGCTTTGGTCCAGATATCCGCTTGCCGTTTACCATGACCGATGCGCCCTCCCTAGGGAATACGGTAACAGTACCATCGGAGGCGTTCTCAAAGGTACAGTGATCGTGCAATATCCTTGTTCCGTTAAGACGTATGTTGGCCTGGTGATCAGCGTTGGTATCAACGTTGCCGACTGTCGTTGTCCCCGGCTTCAAATTGTAAACCAGGCATTCGGCAAGAAGTGGGTCGTCAGACAAGTTGACTAAATGTGGCATCTTCTTTGGCGTATGCAAACCGATGAAGCCTTTCTCGATGCTGATACCCAATTCCTCGAGTGCGGACTCTCTTTCCTTGTGAATCTCTTCAGTCTTTTGTAGCTTCTGTTCCCAGGTCTGGTTGAGATCGGTGAGCAGCTTCTCGCTCTGACTCAACTGCTCCGCAATGTCGGCCTTTGAGACCTTTTTGAGCGTTCCGTCTGATGATGTGATTGTGACCATTTGCTTCTCGAGCGGCGTTCCCTCTTCGTAGATTTCATCAGGAGGCACCGCAGTACCGCCTGGTGATGTTATGCCGCTGCTACCGCCACCGAGCTTGCTCCTCAGGAGCGCAAGCTCCTCTTTGAGTTCTCGGATCATGCGAGCATTCGCGTCTTCGTTGATGACCGCGTGGTTCTTGATTCGCTTCGCGGAGTCGGCATATCGTAACGTGCTCAGCGTCTCGTCGTAGTTGATATCGGCTGGACTGATGGCCGCTATCATGGCCGTCATACTGTTACCTCCGAGTGAATCCTTGAGTAACCACGTCAACACGCTGTCTCGATAAGGCACCTGGCTCGCGCCCTTCTTCTTCTTCCCTGTGGACAAGTCTGCCAGTGCGGCAATGACGCGCCCAAGTGTTGACAGTGAACGGTTGATTTCAGCGCCTTCTTTCAGGCGAGCACCCGTCGCCCCTGTGGATGTTGCCCTTTCCGAACCAGCCAAGTCGACCAAACTGATCTTGGCCACTTTTTCCATTTCCATCTTTGTCTCGGCATCGTACTTCTTTTGCGTCAGCATGAGAGTGAAGACGGCGTGGCTTCGGCTCGAGGTCTCGTTCATGTTTGTCGCGGCCACCGTTCTGGCCTTGTTGCCTTCGTCCATGAGGTTCTCGATTTCCTGAAAACTGCCTACGACGAGCTTCGCGAGATCCTCCACGTACGGACCAGTAGACGGGTGCTCTCGGACCTTGAGGTTGCCCTTGGTCGCCGGGTTCAGCAAGTCGCGCACGCGCTCGTTGTAGATTTCGAGGTACGAGACTTCGACGGTGCACTTGGTCGTCGGGTCCCCGTCTTGTATGGATTGTATCCGTCGAAACATTTCTTGGCAAATGTTGGGGATGATGCCGACCTCCTTGCCGTATCCCATCATGGAGTACGACTTGCCCGAGCCCGTTTGTCCGTACGCGAAGATACAATTGTTGTAGCCCTGGAAGGCATTGTCGAGTAAAGGCTTTCCGAGATCGTCAAAGAGATTCGATTGGCCGGCGTAGCTGGAGTCATCCTTGTTGAAAGACCAGTAGGATCGATCAAAGGCAAACGTCTTGGGACCGGTGTCCTTGACTCCTCGGTTGCCTGCATCGGGGAGGCTGAGAACCGTTTGGTTCTCCTTCATGGAAACGATGCATTTCGACCCTCGATCGATTTCTGCCAGGTCGTTAGCTTCTGAAGTTGCCGTTTCACATTCAAGCGCAATTAGTTGTCCTACCTCTTCCATTGAATGGTCGCACCCTCACCACCACCTTGATGTTACCACCTCCTGCAGGCGCCATGGTTATCTAAACGCCTGCGGGGACCCGGGTCGGCCCCCTCGAAGCTCGGCCGCCTCCTCAGTGCCCTGCGCCGACTAGCAGTACTCTAAATGTCCGGCTCGTTTGCGCTGGCGGATGCCTCGATCGCGGAGGAGCAAGACGACAGTTGTTTTGGGGCACTCAAGTCCATGAAGGACTTATGAAGCTTATTTCGACCTGGCCTGCGCGATACTGATATTTCTCTAACCAACGCGAAAGGTTTCTCGCGCTGTCGATGACTCGCAGCCGAGAAAGGGGATGACGACTTCACGAGATTCGTTTGGTGCAATCGATGGAGGGACGGAGAGTCGCAGACGGCACGTCACGCGGTTCGACCGCCGGCAACTGTGGGGAGTTTGAAAGTCCGGTGGGTAAAGTTATTAGCTGCAGTGACGAGGCGCCCCAAATGTGCCCGCGCCGTGGTCGAGATGCGGTAAGGTGCCGCTGGAATGTCGTCGCCCCCACGGTAAGGTATGTTTCGTTTCTCAAAGTGTCAACAAGCTCGACAAGAAAGATGGAGACGCGGTCCGCGCTGATCATGTCGAAAAAGGAGCCTATGATTGGGGCAGAGGGCCAAAAATAAAAAAGGTACCTGGGTCGAGTACTCCCAAGTCCTGTGATGCCTGCAGCAGATCCATCGTCCAAATGATGCCGATAAAGTACCTAACTGTACGTACCGACTTCGTACTGCCCGCTCACGACATTCACGTGCGGACCCTGCAAGCACATGCTGCTCATCTCAAGGACGCTCCGTTATTTATCCGATAAGCTGGAGAGTCCTGTCAATCAGCTGCGCAGCTTCACGCGACCCAAGTTGGCGATTCCTCATGCTACAATTGTAAAGTCAATGGCAGCACGAGGCGCGGCCAACTTACCTTTGTCGAGTCGGTGAATCTCCACGGCCGAGGCTTTTTTTCTCTCATTGCATTCGGAGTCTATCAACAAGTTGTTTAGTGTCGCAGGGGTCCCCCCTCGTTCCGAGTCTTTGATTCGGTTTTTATGCAACAATCTTGGCGCCCTCTCTTTTGAGGTTCATCTTTCTTGCAGCAATACAGTCCGAGATTATGGTCATTTACTGAATCACCACTTTTCAATTCAACGGCTAACCCTGTGACATCTCGTGCTGGCCATCCCTTCCAGTACACCCGCCGGGAATGACTTTCATCGACACTAGAGAGCCGCGTTCCCTTTGGTGAAAACAGCGCCGCCGAGAGGCCGACGCGCCAAGTGACGACTAGACGAGTGAGACAAAGCGTAGGGTCCAACGTACAAATGCGCTACAGCTAGACGCTTCAAACGGGCTCCGCGATCTGAGATGACAACGGCCAAGGCGTCCGGCCCGCCGAGAACAAGCAGCGGTCCCGGAAGAGCTGCTGCTGCACGGGCAGGGTAGATGCGTCGGGCTCCAAAGCCCAACCTAGCCTATACCTTGCGACTTCGCACATGAATGCGCGCTTTGATGTGTAATCATGGCGGAAGAGCCGGTTTGTCTCCGTAATTCAAGCAGCAGAGCCGCCTTGTCTTTGCCTTTGCCCTTGTCACAGTCTCGGCAGCAATTCTTTGCCATGTCTCGAAGCGAACCCACCTCACATCGAGCGCAGTTCGTCTCACAACGCGATGCCCATCCCGCCGAGGTAGTCAGCTATCGCGAGACTCAGAAAGCCAATGGCGGATGTCAGGGGATGGTGAGGCGGACCTGCCAATAAGAGGTACGGCCTGTCGCTTCTTGGCCGCCTCACTTTTGGCCGGGGGTCGCATCAAGCTGCGTGACACGGTCACTGGCAAGAGTCCTTGGGTGCGCATGCAATGATTCAGACATAGTAGCGTACCCTCGGTGCATGTCCTCTCGTCTGCATCCCGCCATGTACAGCACGGCAATGCCTGCGAGAGGTCGTTGTCGGGAGCGGTGAAGCTAAGCCGCAAAGAGTCTGTGATTGGGCCCGGAGGCGTGCGACCTTTCGTCCTCCGTCTGCACGACGATGCGGGCCAAGAGCAGCGGGCCTACATCGTCGCACCTAGGTGGCTTTTGATGGTTTCTTATATGCCGGCGTCGATCGCCCATTTCTTGCCTTTTTGCATTGGAGGGCCGTTCGCAACAAACTGTAGGACGCAGCTTCCCTTCTGCAGGTCGCCTCATCTCGAAAGAAGACTGATCGCAATGTCGTCGTCCCTCATGAACCGATATTGGATTCCGCATCTGGATATCCACAAGAAGATTATCACGCAAGAACTTCAGTATCATCTCGGGCCACAGGCGACGGTCCGCCCATACACGCTGGAGGTATCCCGACCCCTGACGGTCCACTAGCTGAGACAACGACAGCTGACGCAGGGCTGGCGTCTTAGGGAGAGGATGGGTTCTTGATCTCGACACCCGGGGCTTGTCTTACTGATGTGAGCTCGACCTTTACCTCTAGAGTCTGCGCCTCCCTCGTTGACATGACCCGTTCCGCAAATGGTAGGAGCAAATCGACGATATTTGTCGAAAGTCAAGAGCGCTTTGGGACAGGCAGGTAGCTGCAAAGATCCAGGAGAATCCGTCAAAGACTCTCAAGAGACCGCTCCACCAGCCAATAGTCGTGTCTAGGGGAGCTAGCGAAGCCGTTCGGAGAGCGAATAACCGTCGAAGTCCAATAGGCCGTCGCCGGGCGTCCAAGTCGTCAAGCTCGAGTTAAACTACTTCGACAACCAAATGCGAAAAGACGACTTGTGCTCGACCGAATATCGCCAAATTCCGACATGAAAAGGCTGAGGGAGAGACCCATGTGTGCCAATCATGCCGGACGTATTCAATGTCAGATTTGATATCCTCGAGGCTTCCTCGCGCATGGAACGGGACTGGGCACTGCAGGTGTCATGCCTTGTGCGGGTAATAGAAAAGGCGTCATGACGTGACTGAGAGGCTCATCCAAGTCTCCGGATCCCGCTGTCGTATGAACGACGACATGTGGCAGCGTTTTAGCCAACAGTTCCGTCGGTGGCCGGGCTCAAAATATTTCTCAAAAGGGAATGTGGCAGCAGACCTGCTCCACGGCTTGCGGCAGCAGGGGTCATGCTACTTTGTATGGGAAGGACGGGGGTCAGTTGACGGGTGCCGATGCTGCGGGTGCATTCGATTTCATTGGCGGGCGTCTGACTCTCGACCTTGCTCAGCAGAGTCCATTGAACATGGCGCCTTTGGTGGTTTCACGATGATGTGAACGCTTGCGTCGTGACGGTGCATACACATGCCGCTCGGGGTTCATATCATGGACGTGGGCCTTTTCTCCCAGATGATGGCTCTCACGTCGCAGTCTCGAAGCTCTTCTCATAACGCTGCAGGTCCAAGGGCCCCGTCGGCCATATGAGCAGTGCCTGTACGCTCGCCGAGGGTTCGTCTGAATTCGTCTTGTCGGCAGCCATCCGTGCGGGCTTCTTCGTCACGTACCCAATGATGTTCAACCACTGACCAAACTGCGTCATCTCTGCTTTGATACTTGTCGATACCAGTTCTGTGTTCACCGAGACAGTGACGTTTGTGTTTTGGGGGTAACGATGACCAAGTGTCAATTCGGCTTGCAATGGCGAGAAGGACGTGACACTATTTATACATGAGTGAAAGTTCATCGAGTTCAGATAGTATTGGCTGAGACATAAATGAGGAGGGTCCTGTTTCTCACCATCCCAGGAACCGGACTTTATCTCCTTCTGCTTTTGAAGGTAAAGCGGATAGTAGACACAGCTGCGACGGCGCGGGGCCTCTCGACATATTAGAAGCTAGCAGTCCGGTAGCTGCGGTCTCTTTATTGATCACCGAGGCCGCCTTCACGTTGAGTCTTTGGATGAGGACGCTGCATGGCCTGCGAGTCGGGTAATTTAGGTGACGAGGAGGAGTCAATGTACGGTTTCCTCCACTTGCATTTCCACGGATCTGAGTGGATGTATCGCGTCACACGTAATCCGTCCTTTCTCAACCTCCCCTTACCCTACAGACATCCACAGCTTACTGGCGCTTTCAATCCTCACACACACAGCGAAGCACGTTGCCATCGATCATTCCGTGCAGCAGACGCCAAGCTTCTCAACTCACTACATTATTCTCTCTATTACAGCCATCGCTATGGCTCCAGAGCCTCTGCCCAAGTATGCTTACAAAATTGTGACCGCGGAACCTCCAAACCCTTTGCCAGCAGAATATCCTCTTTCCGAGTTGGACCAAGCCGACGGATACGTCCATCTCAGCACCGCGACCCAAGTATTAACGTGTACGCTTAGGACGTTCTCAGAGTTGGCGACTTACATCTAGACAGGTTCCGGGTACGGCAGATCGATTCTTCTCGACCATGTCCAACCTATGGGTTCACAAAATTGACCTCGGCAAACTGGGCGATTTAATCAAGTGGGAAAACGGGTTCCCGCACTTGTATGGCAACTTTGGTGTAGAGCACATTGAATCGACAAAGGAGTTTGAACGGGCAGATGGTCAAGCTTGGCCACATTCTATGGACAGCGACTGGTTTCACTAGGCCTCCTCATGGATGCCCTGATATGTATTTACGGAATCCGGTCCTAAATGCCTAGATCCTTTTGGACCATGCCCCTGCAGATTGGGTGATAAAAGTCGCAATTCTTGGCAAACGTATCGAGCGCGAGCTGCCTATCAACCTTGTTGAGCTCGCGGAAGAGCGGCCGGACAAACTTCATCCGCCCGACGAGGCCGAGCAGCTCGGCGGCCCCGTAAAAGCTGGTGGGATCGCGCGCCTTGAGCGCAATGAGGTAGTACGCGGTCTTGAGCTCGGCGTTCCGCGAAGACACAAAGTCGTACACCTTGCCCAGCAGTTGTGCCCGCTCGGCGCTCAGCGTCGCACATTGCTGGACACGTTCGAGGAAGACAATCTTCTGGTTGGCCGTGAAGGACTCGACGTCCTTGGAACTCGGCTCGAACGACTAGAGTAAACCGTCAGATAAGTGAATGAGTGAGCTTCAGCGCCTGTACTCACCGCGTCTTTCCATTTGTCTGCCAAGTCGTAGCACTCCTGCACCATGGTCGTATCAAAGTCTGGCTTCGGAGGCAGTCCGGGCGAGTAGAACTTATCGTTCCAGTCGATGGTGGCAATTTTCTTCTTGAGGTCCTCATCGCTGAGACCGTTGAAGAAGTCCATGAAGGTGTCGCGGAACTCGAAAGAGTCGAGCGACTTGCCGGCCCATTTCGTAAAGTAATGAGGAATGAACTTGTCGAAGTTCTCGCGGCCCACCAGCCGGTCTAGATAGTAAAGGAAGTGGAAGCCCTTTTCGTAGGCCACCTGACTGTATACGTCTTCAGGGTCTACGTCCTGGTGGCTAATGACCAATTTGGTGTATTCGTGGTCCTTTCCGAATAGCTCAATGGCGTCCTCTACAGCCAGTCAGCGTGGCGTCACATAGCAGGGGGGTTTTCGAGATGGACAGACCAAGACCGGACCAGCCAATGATGGAGGAAAAGTCGAAAGCGGCGTCGCCGTGGATAGCAGCCAAGATGCGGCGCTCGAGATAGACAGTCCATCCTTCGTTGAGCCAACTAGTCTGTATCAGCCTTGAGATTCGTACGCCGTGAATTTGAAAACACCTACAAATGCTCCCAGCTGGCATTGGACACGAGGTTGCCACTCCAGCTGTGGCTCAACTCGTGCGCAATCACATCGACATTCTCGCGATCTCCGCTGATGATGGTGGGAGTCGCAAATGTGAAGATGGGGTTCTCCATACCTTCACGTCAAGTCAGTACATGTCTCAGACACGCGCGATGGGCCGCCCGGGCTTACCTCCGTAGGGAAAGCTGGGTGGCAGGACAAGAACATTGTATTCGCCCCATTTGTAAGGGAAAATCAACTTATCGGCAACATCCATGAACTTTTCCATGTCCCTCTCAAGCTCCCACTTGCAGTCTGCCAGCTCATTGGGACCTGTGGCGACAACACTTCGGGGTCCGATGGGAGCAGTGACAATGTCTCCCGATGCGACGGCAAACAGGTACGAGGGAATGGGGACCTTTTGCTCAAACTTGTAGAGCTTCTCGGTTCCTGGAGTGGCCGTGTGATCACCCACGGGCACACCACTGGCGACAACGGGGAGAGTCGAAGTCAAGTTGAAGGTAAAAGTCGACTTGACATCGGGCGTATCCTGGCAGGGAAAGATGGACCGGGCGTTGATGGCTTGACACTGCGAAAACATGTAAGGATGCTTCTTGTTGGACGTCTGAGCAGGAGTGAGCCATTGTAAGGCTGTGCAACGGTCCGTCGTCTCCAGGTCAATGGCAATGTCGACGGCGTCGCCCTTTGATGTTCCTTCAGGCACAGTAATGTGCAAAGGAGCGCCAAAGGGGTTGGAATGCGGCTTCAGCTCCCATTGAGACTGCTTGTCGTTGACGTTGACGTTGGAGATGTTGAGGAACCTGGTGTCGAGGATGACCTCGTTGCTGGCCTTGTCCGTCTGACTCTCTAACTTCAACAGGACAGATCCCTTGAGCTGCTTGTCGTCAAAGTCGAGCTTGAAGTCAACGGTTGTGTGCTTTGTGCGCCAGGCATCATAGTTGGACAAGGTCGTCGGATCACGTTTGGCCATGGTGACGGTTGCAAAGGCTCGGCTGGCGATGAGTCTCTGGCAAGTTTGATTGGGCCTGGATCCTCGTGAGAGCGGCCGCCACAGCATTGGGTGAGTTCGAATGTGCTCGCGCGGCTCAAGAGCTGCTCTGGGTGCAAGGGCCGGCCGTTGCGTCAATTGCTGTTAGTGGTGCAGCACTGCAGTTACTGTTTCTTGCCCCTCACTGCTGCGGCGTCGGGAGTCGGCTATTAGCGCCAGGGCAAACTGGATGAGTTCCGGGTAACCCCGCACCCGCGTCGAGATAACGCGTCTTCATCTTTATAGCCTCCAATCTTTTGATAGATATTTAAATATTTATCACACTCTATAGAGCATATGAGATAATAGTAAAAATCGTCAAATTTTTTGAAAGAGGCTAAGCTTCTCCATCTCTATCGATAAAACTGCGTTTCATAGGAAGCGGCTTAGCAGTGTTAATGCCAAAGATTTACATGTATGTTCTGCTCGGTCAAAAATGATCGTGGATGCTTGGTCGTTAAGAGTAAACTTGCACTTCAAAGACATATCCCTAAAGCCGCGAGCTGGAAATATACAACAAAACTATGTTCTGACCACAAGGCGGCAGCCATTGATCAGCTACGCAGAAGACAGCATGCTACACTGATATGCGCTTCGTCGGCCTCAGAGTTGTAAGTCGAGGGGAAAACTGAGGCAGACCTGAGTACATGCTGGTATGCACTGAGCAATCCCTTGTAAGGCGATGACAGATGCATGAGAAGAGAGGAGGCTGTGAGATTGGGACTTCAGAGTAAAAATACATAGTTGAACCAAATAAATAAACTCTTAGGGAACGTATACAGTCAGACTGTCCCATCTCCGAGGCCCTTTCGTCACATGGTCTTGGGATTGGACCAAATTCCAAGCAAACATCGCGGAGATGCCCCCTCAGTATAAGTGCCAAATCCCTGCGGCCTGGCTGTTCGCCATCATCTGGTGTCGCAGCTTATCCTCTCGAGCCTTGAGCTCCTCAGTGTGAGTGTCGTGTTCATGATGA
Source organism: Hirsutella thompsonii MTCC6686 (assembly GCA_000472125.2). NCBI lineage: Eukaryota > Fungi > Ascomycota > Sordariomycetes > Hypocreales > Ophiocordycipitaceae > Hirsutella > Hirsutella thompsonii. Next base: position 104,251 of record APKU01000071.1, read on the forward strand.
CCAAGGCCGACCGTGCGCACAATCAGCTCTCCCTCAGTCAGGGGGAGTTTCTTTGCCCATTCCAGCGCGGCCTCCGGCGACTCAGCCTGGATCAGCCAAAAGGCGCCTAGGTGGTCCTCCTTGGAGACGTCGAGCGGGCCTTCCACGACCTCATGCTTGGTCTTCTCGTCGTACCTGAGTCGGTAGCCGTCAGACGTCTGCTTGAACCCATCGGCGAGAAGGAGGACCCCGGCCTGAGCCATTTCTTCGTTGAAGCGAATGAAGGCATCCAGATGCTCCGTCGGGATCTCATGAATGTGCTTGTCGTTGTACGACGAGTCGGACTTGAGGAGAAACATGTAACGAGGCATTTTGTGCAGGTCGAGACGCTTTCAATCGGAATAGCACTATTGTCTGGTGTTTGCTGAAGTCTTGGGAGGACAGAGGAACGGATGGGACCGCACTATTCTTATAGGATCGTGTTTGGTCCCCGTCTCGAGATCCCGTCCTCGGCTGCCTCATCCAATGATGCTTCATGGGACTTACCTCCGTAGTCCCGAGTGTGGCAGACCTGAGCCTAATCGAGAAGCCCGGTTAGACAGGAGATAGACCATTGGTGTAGCCGTCGAAGCGTCTGGATCATTCGATCAAGTTCAAGTCACAGACTGCATGTGATGTGTATCAACAACAAGAATAGAAACACCAAGAATAGGCCCTTGACTACCACCTTCCCTATAGACAATCATCTGTCGCGAGAGCTGAAGCCGCTTCTCAGCCACAAGATGGCAGACATGCTCAGAATACCAGCGTTCTTTGGATTGTTGTTTGGGCAGGCCTACATCTTTCAAGGCCGCTTGGGTTCGGGGCTGAGCGTCTCCAATCGTGCACGCCGGCGGCTTTTCAATGACGACGAGGACATGTCAGGTATTCTGAACGTGGAAACCCGAAGCGCCACGGTAACACCTCATATTGTCCCGTCCGGCCCTCTGACCCTCCCTTTGCCAACCGAGGAAACGGGGTTCGCCGCAACGTGTTCCAGCTTCGGCTTTCTCAGGCCGACAGTCTCGGGCGAGACTTTTCAGTCAGACTTGATACCAGACGGCACTGTTGTCTAAGAGCTTATTTGCTCGATCCCCGTTGCTGCTTCCGCACGCCTCAGCTGCTTGGACAAGACACGGGTGCGAGGATATGTACATACATGTACTCGGCAAAACTGCCAGTCTTGACAGTATATTTGACATTACTGTTCTCTCAACTTACTATATTAATCCATTCAATCTTGCTTTTGTCTATCATATTCCGCCTTTTCCTTACCAATGGCCTCATCGGCCTGACTTGGGTTCCGGAGCATCTTGATCAACTGGTTACCAAACACCTTACTCTTACCCTCCTCAATCTGCCTGGTCCAGAATGTGTTGCCGGCCGTCATCAAGACGGACTTTCTGCGCTCCCGCTGCTCTACTCCCAAGCCGAGCATCTCGCTCTTGTTGGACTCGAGCTCATCCAGATATCTTTTCCTCCTCAGATACTTTCGGTCCTTTTCGTTGCGAATCTGCTCTGAGCTGATTCCTTGCAAAACAGACTGTACGATGGCTCTGAGGGCCAAGAAGACGTGTTCGCTGACCACAATGGTGACGGGCAAGGTCCACCACCGACTGGTGTCTGAGCCTTCCATGCCCGGCACGCCCGGCCCAAATAGATGAGCGATGGCCGCTGTGGAAATACTCCCGAGCCAGGTCAGAAAACCCAGGTTCTGCACCCACGGACCTATGCCGTCTGCGCGAAGAGGAGGCGGGCGTTGGTGCTCGATGCAGATCTTGAGAAAGTCGGAGCGCAGCTCGATCCAGTTGTTGATCAGAAATCCAATCGGCATGAGTGGCCAGACGGGACTGAACAGCGCCAAGTGTCCGAATTGAAGAACCATCTGCGAGATATCGGCCTGCACGTCGTACGGAGGGAGGTTCGCCTGGCTGCGAGCGGCTGAAAGAAGAGCCTGCTCCTCCGGATGATCGCCCCGAAGAATACGATCCAGAGCTCCCGCGACAGAGTGCGACGTACGGTAATTCTGATACCATGACCGAACGCTCTGCTTGATCAACGGAAACAAGAACTCTTCTCCAAAGTGTGACATTTGTCCGGTTACTGTGAGGGCAATCACCTCACGCTGCAGTCGATTTGGGTTCGCCTGAAAAGGCGTTTCGCTGAACTTTGCGGCGCTCCCGAGAACGTAGTAAAAGGGCCGCTCCAAATAAGGTACAAAGAGATCGCCAAAGGGCACGTATACGAAAGCGGTTAAGAGAATTGGGAGGTATTGCGTCGTGAAGTTGAGCACGAAAACCTTTTGCGCCAGAGAGCGCTCATGAGAGTCGGCTGTGCGATGGTTCTCGAACTCGGTCAGAGCTGCAGCTGCATCCTCCAAGAAGTTGCTAATGTACGGTAGGAAAATGGCGAGGAGCGCCGTGGGAAGATATTCCTAAACGCCTGTCAACAAGCAACGAACACCTCGCGGCGGGTGCCTCTTACCAAGTAATTCTTATACGGGCCATCGTATGCTTCAGAGATTAAAATCTCAATGGCAAATACAACGGCAATCAAGACTCCTAGACATAGAGCCGCAGCGAGAACAAAGGGAACTTGCACCAATCGACGACAAATCTGCTTCCACTTGGGGCAGTAATGCCTCGTTCGACCGACATTATCGACGACAACTGTTTCGTACTGAAACTGAGGTCGATCGGTTGTCAGGCTACCTACGCCCCTGACGTTCCATCGAATGCTCAAGTCTGCTTGCTTGAGCTTCCAATGTTCGACAAAGACGATGCACCATAGGCCAATGACAACGGTATACAGCTGAGAATAAGAAGTAAGGAAAGCTCGAGCGAGGAGACCCGATATGGCAGGGAAGAAGAGGAAAAGAATGTAAGTTTGCGTAAAGGCAAAGTAAAAGGCCGCCTGCAGCGATAGTTGAAGTCAGTGATCATCTCGCAACGGCAGCCCAGGCGTCTGGCGTGTAACCTTGAGGCGCTCACCTTGGCACCGAGTAGGTCGCGAATCTTGTCAAAGTCGTCATCGCGAAGAATCAGTTTCTTGCCGAGATGGCGCAGAAGCGACTGATTAATTCTAGGATTGTGAAGCGGAAAGGCTGCCTTGACGTTTTTGAACTGCCCGAAACCGGGAGTGAGGCCAGCACCGCCCATGTCTTTGGGCCAGCTCAACAGATGATGCATCGAGAGCAGATCCTCGGCTTCATTCTTCCCCTTGATGACGGTCTGGCCACCGCGGCCAGGGTGCTCGGAGACGATGCTGAAGAGCCAATCTCTTACTCTAAGTTTAGACAACGGCAATTGAGGTGTCAGTTTACCAACGCCTCTTCCGTTCAACTGGCCAGGAGCATCGCAGCGTACCTTGACTTGTAGACGGCATTGCCAAGAATTTCTGCAGGGGCTTTCACAAAGATCAACAGCGAGAGGGAATGTCCCGCTCTCACCTCGGTGTGAAGACCGACCGCCTCGAGATGCTCCAGCAAGACAGCCAATTCCTTGGCAGCCGTATCATCGTCTAGCAATGGCACCAAAGAAACAACGTAATTAGTTCCCTCTCCCGGCTGCTTCGGACGTTCTAAGCGGAGTCAATGGACTTACCGAGGTGTCCAAAGTCGAATCGGACGACATACTTGTCATTGTAGGCGAGATGCATCAACTGGGCAGCGAACTGAGGAGGCACAAGTTCTCTCTGAGCCGCCGCCGAGAAAGTTTCCCATGATGATTGGCGTACAATCTTGAACTCGACATCGGACGACATGCTTCACCCTGCTGAGTCCCGAGAAGCCCGCAACGTGACCGGGGGCTTGCAGGCGACGGCAGACCATGTAGCACACTGCACGGGGTATTGGACCTTGAACCCTTTGCTCGCGACACTCCCGGACAATTTGGAGAATGGCAGTCAAGTGGCTTGCGTCGAGGCAGCAGTTGGTGGGATGGCGGCCAGGTTTGGTTGGTTTAGCTGCCGAATTGATGCGACCCTCGAGTTAGGGGAGGCCGCGGACTGCTGCTGATCACTGACGGGCATCCGGACGTTGGCGGAATAGCACGAGCAGGCCAGCACTGTGACGAAACAGACGAAACAGGCGACGCTAGAGAGCACGTCACTCTAGTATCAAAGTAACCAAGTTGAGTTGCTCGCTCAAACTTGCCTTTACAAAGAGTGGCTCCTTCTCATCAATGCAGTATTCGACATAAAGCATTGAAGACAACTGTCAAAAGACGTGTAAACTATCAGTTATGTGACTTCGATGAAGGCGAAAATCGAGATCATGTTGACACGTTTCCAACAGTTCCGTGTTGCTTTCTCCTTTGTCTACGAGCATAGCCCCCCATTCGCGCCTGCAGAGAACCGGATCTCGCGGCACCGCTGCCTGGCGATGCTGTAGGGATGGCTTGGTCTGATGGCTGTGCAGCGCCCAAGAAAAAGAAATAGTTCGCCCCTAGCCGCTGAAAGGAACTGAAACCACCCCTGGGAGATAGGACTGCCAGCCGTCCACGGTCACGGTTCAGTGGGGGATACTGTTCAATCTGCTTCTTCGGATCTAGATCCTCGCATGGGAAAAAGGTCCGGACTCGGTCGGAAGGGAGCCGAGTCAAAGGGGGACCAGACAAAAGAAAAGACTGGCAGCGGTCTCTAATTGAGATTCTGTGGGGGTTTTGGGGCTGTGTCCTGTGATCCCTTGAATTGAATTGATCCCTGGACCGGACATGGAGTCTTGTAATTCCAACGTCTCACGGTTTGAACATGGGAGGATCGAGATAACAATGCAAAAGTCTTGATGACTGATGCCGCAGAGAGTGTATAGAGTGATACTTCTATTGGAGCATTGCAATTTTCGACTCGGTGCAGTTTCAATGTTTTGGAAGCTTGGGGGCTAATGTACAGTACCTTCGAGGCTCCGACTCCAAGGCCTGCATGTCTCAGCCAAAGTTCCGGAAGTATTCCGTACATCACCAATTTGATGTTCAACAAAGGATGAACCGACGACTTGGGCAAAATCACATTAAGAGGGGAAGACGAAAGGTGTCCATGTTTGCGACTCTTTGGAAGAAGTGCTCCTAGCAGCAAGACCAGATGGGCAAGCCATAAGAAATAGTCTCTTCGAGGCAGGCTGTAGGACGTACAGTTTCAACGCCATGCCTCCAGTCCAGAACTGGAGTCGATGAAGATTGCGCGTCAACGGTGCGCATCACACTCGTGTCGTCTTGGCATTCGCTTCTTTCCATCCCATTGCAAGGCTCTCGGATCAAACGTCGAACACGGTACGGTGATACAAGACGACTTCAATCACGTCCTTGCAGGGCCAAGACTCGACGTGAGCACCTGTGATACCGATCTCGAGTCTAGACACTTTGTCTGCATTTCACAAGAAGAACCCGCCAGAGGATCTCTGTAACGACCTAGAATGTGATATTATCTAGGAAACAGCGCCAAGCATCTACGATGGCATCGATGGTCGAGTGTTCCAAGCATCGGTCAGGACGTCTATCACCATTGAAGTTTCCAGTAGCCCATGCGCCTAGCCAAGAGTCTGCACGATACGCTCAATTTTTTCTTCATCAACGGTGCTGCCTGAGAGCCCTCCCAGGATCACGAATCGATCAGCGGCCAATAAATCAGTCTTCGTTGGGAGCTTCCATGGTGCAAGAGCCGATTATTCGTACATGTGCCTCACAACGCCGCGTCGGATGCATCGAGGCTCGGCCCGGACACGAAGAGAGTGAATTGCAGCATGTGTCAGGTGGCGAGGAGGAAAGCTTGGCCATGGACTGCTGGCGACCAATTGGACGATCCGGGGGAACACGCAGCGCCTGCAAAGTATACCATGCAAGGACATGAGGATTTCTCTGACAAGAGTGCAGCGTGAAATACCCCGAGTTGTCCCAATGGAGAGACCAGTGCACCCTTGACAGCTCACCCCCATTGAATCGAGAGGAAGCTCCTGAATAGCCAATATTTTGTTACACGACTCTTCACGTGCCGTCCAGGGTGTGTTCGGGCCCCCGGGGATCGAATGGGCCATTGATGTGCCGGCGAGGACAGCCTGAATGAGACCCTAACAGAGTTCGTGCCCTTGTTGATGTTGTCTCATTCACGGCTCCGACGGTTTTCTCTGAGGCGGCCACAATGCATTTCTGTGGAGGAAACTGTGGCCGGCGTGTAACAGGACGCAAGAAGCACCCTTGGCACTGACCGGACCAGGACTCCGGCCGGGCTCACGGCCATATAGCCCGCATCTGTTGTGCAACGACTCTGATACTCGAGCACACATACTGTATACATCCAGCTTCGATGTACTGTATCGAGCTTCCCCGGTGAAGCCCGTTTTCTAAAGTCAAAGGGAAGTGCTCGGATCGACATGTCGGCGCCGAGAAACGCAGACTCCCGGGACAGCACGCTGCAACATGAGGGCGGGTAACGAACTGCCACGCGTCAACGTATGCTTCAGTATCATCAATACCGGCTTATAAACCCGCATGTTTGAGGATCAAGCCTATTCAATTACTGAGTTTGTCACGCCGACAGACATTGCGTGCCACGTGTGTCAACATTAATGGCCGGAACATGAACCCCAACTCCAGTCTTCTGTAAAGCATCTTGCAACTCGACGATCATACAGCCAGGTAGGGGAAAGAATGCTCAGACTCCCCCGAAAAACTTTGTCGATGACATCTTTGCCCCATACGTGCTCTCTGACGTTGCCAGATGCGCATGTTGGTCTGACATATGCACTCTACTGCGCCACTGTCGCATTCTCCTTTCGAAAGCGGGCATCGAGTTCACTTCATGTTCGGATCGACGTCAACAGGCATACCCTCCATCTGAGGTAACTGTCGCATCTATCAATAAGAAAACACTCTTTCTCGACTTCTGCTTAGTTGGTTTGGGGTCAAACGTCGACATGTAGGAGGTGACCGAATGTGTAAGGTCACAGCGAACGACCCGCGGTAGCATAGCTTCAAATACCACACGAAGCTTGGCCTGCCAGATCTTCATCACTTCTCAACAACGGATTTCGTAATAGTGTGGTACCCAAGAGAACCCAAGCTTTGCGTCGGCGGCGCGGTGTCATTTGGAGTGGTGCATATCAGCCCATGCTGTCAATCTTTATACGCCGCCATGCTCCTTGTGTTGCGTCTTAAGCCGCAGATCAGATGCGTTTCCCCAAAGCATTCTATCCGCTTGGCGGCGGACGGAGAAACACGCTGCAGCCAAGGTTGAACCTCATATTACCGTGCTTGCCCTTTCTTCGGCCGGTTCGGGGTAGAGATCGAGTTGGTGTACAGTTAAGTTAGTAGACTTCCAGATTGAGGCCGGCGTGCATCACGGTTTCACAGACGTGCCACCGGCCCGGAGGCTTAGCAACCGAATCGTGGTTGAGATCTTCGAGTACGCTGTATCTGATTCACAAGATTCTGCCTATTGATCGGCAGAAGGGGCCCTTCCGGTACACAGTGACCTTGTGGTCAAGGAGTCCGTCTGGGCAGCATATCCTGGATATAATTGATCTGGAATATTATTTGAAGAATACTGTATCTTTTGGGTTCGTAGGACGACGACTTAGTTACTTTCAATTCTGCGATGGAAATGTATGCTCTGTTTAGTTCACATGTACTTCGAACTCAGTCAATATAAGGAACCCCTTTACCATGACTTGGCAATGACAGGCCTTGCAGACAGCCGCCATCAAGGTACGGTATGACAGAGCGGACTCGCCGAAAAGAACTCTAGGATCCGATCTTCGAGGCATAGCTGCCTGTTGTCTGGGGTCAAGCGGATCCATCCCGGCATATCCCTAGCAAGCCTCTTTGAACATCCATGAAACCACCAGACCCGTTGCCCAAGACACCCGCCTCCCGTCGACTCCGGACGCACGCGAACCGCACATGATGGCTGATCTCACAATCATCCGGTCGAGTAGCACCGGCCACCCTCGCACAGCATATACTCAAAATAAACTCAAAACTCTACCTTAATCCTCTTGGATGCCCTCCAGCCAATCTCACACTTGTCCCGACGTATTGTCGTGTGCGCACCGTAAAGGCCAATGCCCGATCGCCCGTCGATATTAGGCCCACGCAGGCCAATACCTGCCATTGCATGATGCGGTAAACTTCCGGGCCACTTTCCTCATGCCTCTTGGAACCCGTGATCTTGGATGCAGCGGTTGCTTAATCAGAAAGCCAAGCGTCCACGTGCCATGGCGGCAACACACCCCAGCTCAACGCCGGATTGGTCGCTCTTCCGGCTCAGGGGTGTATAAGTGAATCTCTGATTTGACAAATACGAATCCTCGGGGGGGCTTTGCAGTATACAACGATCAATATCTGGCGGCTTAGATCAGATCATCGCCTCTTCCCCGGGCCCCAAGTATCTACAAACGCTCATCATGCGGATAATCACGCCTCTGCACCCTGGACCGGGCTCATGAAGTCTCAGCCTCATTCGTCGGTGCCGTTGAATCATGGAGTTGTATCCATCATTTGGATCAATATGTAGACCTTTGCCAAGCTTCATGTCTGTTTCTTGAGCAACGTAAGCGATTGCAATAATTGGGTGAGGAAAAACGCCAAGATTTGCGTGTAGCACGCAAAGGCTCCCCCGGTTCATCAGTTCCTTCTTCTTATTTGGCAGCAAGTCAATATTCTGCCAACACATCATAGTACTCGTATCACATCACGGAACGGTCTGGATTCTTCCGGCCGCGTTCGGCCGGCATCGTCAACGTTAATGTCTCTTCTCTCTTTGTCATCTGATGTGTGGGTTGGGGGAGTAATCAAGTCTCGAGATGGTATAAAGTGCTCCGTGGGATAGATTGTAAGTGCCAAGCCTGGACCAAGAATCCCCAGTCTTTCAGACTTCTTCCAGCCAGATGCTGATGATAAAAACAACATAGACCACTTTTGAGCTTGGATCTGCTCAAAGACCTATTTTCGCTACAACACAGAGATTTCTTCGCAGCCGCCATGACTCCTACACAGCAGACTTTAGCTGCAAGGCCGAAACCATCGCCCTCGGAAGAGTTTCGCAGGATTCAGTGCCACTATCCTCAGCTCTCGTCAACAGGATGTACTCGTTCTTTTTGCCAAAGCGGCCGTATGGTTCATACCGACGAGCAACGAGTCGGAAGCGAGAGAGGCCATGATGTTGTCGAAACAGAGGCGATTGATTTCCTTCATCAACTCCACCGAGATGGAATTATCAAGAGCAAGCAGGCTCTTGAACAAAGAATCAAAACAGCCATTGACGAAATTCGATCAAATGCAGTATCAAGTTGTCCGAAAGCAAAAGGAACGCAAGCAGCCCCCGGCACCTGGTATCAAACCGTGGAGGAGCTAGAGCATGGTTTACGACTATCTTGGAAACACGCAAGGAAGTGTATCATGAGAAGCGAATATGCCTATCTCAAGTGAGTCCAGCTCGCCTCTAACAGCTGAAGGTTGTTGCTTACACGCAGGAAAACAGATTGCATGACTTGAGGCATGTAAAGACGAGCAAAGAGATGGGTCAGGCTCTGGTCAAAGGAATGTGCAAAGCCTTTAACCGAGGAGACATTCAACCAAGTGGTAAGAGATATTGACAAGCTCTTGACGCATGTTTCAACATAGACTAACATCCGCAGTCTTCGTCTTCCCTCCCAAACAGCCAGGCCGGCCTGGTCCGATGATTTGGAATCAACAGTTCCTGGCATTCGCGGGATATCGACAAACAGACGGGAGCGTGCTCGGCGACCCGTTGACCGTTTCATTAACGGAGTCCATCATCGAACTTGGATGGGAACCCCCAGCTATTCGCACACGATGGGATTTACTCCCTCTAGTCACCATGGCAGACGGCGACGAACCACACATCACCCCCTTTCCCGAAAGTCTGTTTCCTGTAGTCCAGATCCGTCATCCGAATCCTCAATTCTCGCTTGCCTTTGACAAGCTCGGTCTACGATGGGTACCAGCACCAGCCCTGTCACAGTTGGGATTCGACATTGGCGGCGTGCAATACACAGCAACACCGTTCATCGGCTGGTTCATGGACGCCGAGATTGGAGTACGCAACCTTGCCGACAGTTTCCGCTACAACGTATTACCCTCGGTAGTATCAGCCCTGAAGCTTCTCAAACCCGGCCAAGAACTTGATGAACTCCCCCAATGGGAGAGACTTGCTGTCTTGTCCCGCGCGCAGACGGAGCTGACCTACGCGGTGCACTGGTCTTTCTCTGACGCCGGCGTCCGCATGAGCGACAGCCTCACGGCGAGCGCCATGTACACCAACTTCGACGATCAGCATCTGGCGAAGCACGGTTTTCGTCTACCGGCAGATCCATACTGGCTCGCGCCACCACAGGGCAGTATTGTTCCGATTTGGCACCGTGGCGGAGCGCCGAATTATCAGCCTAAACCCATGATCTGCCGACTCAAGGAGCACCCTATCAAGGTGTGGAGGAGATGTCAGGATGAGCGGAATGGTGTGATGCCAAAGACGAACGGACATGGAGTCAATGGCGTCAACGGAGTCAACGGTCACAAAGTCAACACGAATGGTGTCAACGGACATTACACCAACGGCTCGAACGGCTTCTGTCCAGTTGAAGACGAGATTCTCCCTCCTGTCTCAATGGAGCGCAAAAATGGTCACCCAAAGAGTCCAGTCATCCGCGTCTTTTATTGCAGCTCCGGGACCACAGCTCAACGTCTGGCCGTCAAGCTCGAGCAGAGACTGAGGATAATCATGGACAAGCCAAGCGACTTTGGGGCAATAGAGCCAGCTGCGCCTTTAAACGACTTCCAGATCGAGGACGTGTCAAATGGTGATCTCATCTTCATCATCGCCAGCAGTGCCGGCCGGGGTGATGTTCCCACGAATGGCCATTCATTACTCCAAAAGTGCAAATTGTCTGCCAAGATCAAAGCGACCGAGGCTTCTTTCTGCATTTTTGGAAACGGCAACTCCTCTTATGGAGAAAACTTCAACGGCGCTGCTCTCAAACTGGAGAGTGCCTTGGAGAATATCGGGTTCATCAGCGCGATGCCGCTCTTCCAGGCCGACACGCTCAAGGAGGACCCGCCATGGAGAGAGTTCAAGACTTGGCTATCTCACCTGGAGGCAAAGTATGGAAGTGATACGGAGTGCAGCGAGGACTTTTCCGACGAGTCCGTCGATGATTCGACTGGACTTCTCCTCTCTCAGCTGTCGACGGCCAAGGTCATATCCGTTCACACCCCTGAGGGGGGAGACATCAGGCGTCTGGCTCTGGACATCGGCAACCTGGAGTATGGCCACATGAGCCACGTCGACGTCTTCGTCCCCCTGGATGGGGATCGAGTTGACGAGATGCTCTTGGAAGCCAGGCTCACTGGTGACGAGATGCTGACGTTTGAGCAAGGCAAGGTCAGCACGAGACAGCTCTTCTCGCTTGTCGATCCCAACAAGCCATTCAAAAGCCTCAAGTGGGCTGCCAAGCTGGGATTAGACCTGAGCAGTGACGAGGAGCAGAAGCTCCTACGTGATCCCATCAGCGCCTCGATCAAGGATCTACCTGTCGGCTGGCAGTCCAGAGCCAAGCGAGCCAGCCTGTCCGACTTCGTCGTGGCGCTGCCGACCAGGCGGTCGAGAACCTTTTCAACCGCCTCGTCGCAGCTCTACTGGACCACGCAGAACATGGGCAACGTCCTGGAGCTCACTCTTCAGACGCACGCAGGAGGGCTCGTGACGGATCACTTTCTGTCCCGGGCTGTGAGAGGCGATCGCATCTTCATCAGGATCCGCCACGGACCAGGTGGCCATTTGATCAATGACGACAGGCCGCTGATCGCCTTTACAACCGGCTCCGGCATCGCACCGTTGAGGGGCCTCCTGCAGGCCAGATCCGCGATCGCGGCCGATGAGTCGTTTGAGTCCAAGACGGCCAAGTCGAAACTCAAGAACCCGGTGTCTCTCTTCCTCGGCTTCAAGCCGGGGGACATTGAGATTATCAAGGAGACGGTCCGAGAGTCCATGTCGTTGGGCATCATTGACATGATGCATCTAACACCGAGCAATCCGGACAAGAACCGAGCGCAAGACAAGATCTTTCAGCAAAAGGTTGCCGAGCAGATACGAACCAAGATTAGAGACAGGGGGGCGAGCGTCTTTGTATGCGCTTCCAAGGAGGCGGCTGACGACTTTGCTCGTAACCTCGAGGCCATTGTCGGCGTGCCGTCCATCAGGGACGCGCTGGGCGAGCGTTGGATCGAGGAGGTCTATGTGTATACGAAGGGATAAGTCACGAGAACTTGACACGAATCGACGATGTGTTGCCGAAGGACAAAGGAACGATGACTTCCCTTGCGTCATTTTCATGTCTCTATTGGGACTTATATCCATGTATGTACGTAAGTTTATCATGCCTTGCATACAACGAAAAAAGGGCCCGGCTTGGCTGCCTGCTCCAGCTTTTTGCGAAATGATGTCAACCGTGATTATAAAATCACGAAACCTCTAAACTCATACATACACATATCCTGGCTCATGTCTGGATGACTGTAAAAGACATCCGCTGACTATCCTCATTAAGGCCAGACATGTATGAAATGAGGCACCAACGATTTAGTTTTCTACGTCGAAGTTCTGACATTTGATGTTTGTTGGCTCTCCGCCACCAACGCCCTTTTGCCCTGCATACATGTACAGCTGGAGTGATGAGTGGCGTTGATTACGAATTGAAAGCTGAAAAGATGCAATTTCCATGTGTCTCGGTATGAGAGAAGATTAGACTCGTGAACCTTTCCGCGTCCATCCTCGCTCACTCGCAGTCGCGACATTGACCTGGCACTGTTGGTCGCGAGTCGGGCCGTGGTCCTAGCAAAAAGCCCCTTTGGCTCAGCGTGGCTTTCATTCGGTAGCTCGACGTGATGGAAACAACATCTACAGGTCCCGACAGATCGGCTCGTCCCGGTCCTAGTTCAGGTGTAAACATGGTTGGGCGGGATGAAATGGGCTGTTCAAGGCGTGATGAGGTCTGGTCCCCAGCCGGCTGGTGGAGCATACGTAATATGGTGTTCACAACATGGAGTTGAGTGTAGGAACTGATGCCTTCCGACCTGGCCATTTGACACTTACAGTAGAGTAGTATAGTTGAATCTGCGAATCGTGTCAATCTTGTCGGCAAGTCATACACTGTGACTTGTATGTGGTGTGTATATATAACCTGGAGGGGAGTTTCGAGATCTTTAATCCCAGTCTTCAGCTTTCTTTTGGCACTAGCAATTACGATATGCCTTTCCTCTTCTCTCTTTTAAGGAGTTAAGATGGGTGCGGAGCCGACTTCCGAGTATCACTGCTGGCATACGTCTAATATTAGATCAATGTGATGAGGGTTGCAACCATATTCGTACGGAGCACGTGCAGTCTCCTTATTCAAAGATTACCCTAGACGTATGATTCTTCATGATTTTTCTGTTCATCAACTGGGTTTAGTGTTGCTGTGCAGCAGGATGCTAGCATTCGATTCAATTCACGTAGGCTACATGTATATCAATATGATTGCCTGTGCTGATAATTCTCGTCCTGTGGAGCGTCAGAGAAGTGTCACGCTTCTCTTCAAGGCACAATGTCCAGCATGACGATTCTAGTGACTTTACCAAGCCGGCAGTGGCAACCAAGAAGACGGTGGGATCAATTTTGAAGATTGAATCACCAGCCTCTTTGGTGACCCAGCAGTCACCGACTTCCGAAGCCATGGCAAAAGCAAGGTTCGGACACATTTCGCTTTTGATGCTCCTTGGACGCTCACATCTCGAAAGTGACTTGTCTTTTCAGCCAGGCTCCATGTCCAAACCCCAGTCAGTTGGGGCTGTTACCCCCGACCTCTGCTCCAATAACAACCTGTACACAATAGTTCACGGGAGCCTTTTCATTGTTTTCTTTTTTTGGACGGGGAATCTTTCACGGACTTATGAGCGGGTTACGGGCTGGGACTCAACTCCCGAGCCCTATGTGCGCCCGCTTATTCTGCGTCTCTCACAGCATGGACGAACATTGAACCATCCTTGACGGACACGGACCGTTGTTGTGCTGCTGGCAACGGCCTTGGCGCAACCCGAATCATTGACAAGGAAGCAATGGCATAAGCCACGGCTTACGGAGTACATGGTGGTGAAACAATGCTGGTAGCCCAGAGCACAGGCTCAATGTGGCGTGCTTTTCTTTCGTCTCAAGCCGAAGGTCATGCTGATAGCGCGCGGCCGGCTGGAACCAAGTCTTGAAGTCCTACAAACTGGTGTATGTCGTCTTGATTCAAGATTATTCGTTGCTTTTCAGTATTTGAGCAGGAGAACAATGCGACTGGCGATAGACCATGGTTACTGATCCCCCGAAGACTTTCTTCAACTTACATGGTCTTTCAAGTTCAACAGACCTACTATAAAACTATGACCAACGGCGGATGAGGCTGGCCACTCCAGGCAGGGCTGAATCTTGGCTCAGCCCAGTCCGCCTCAACCAGTGGGACATGACTGATCAGAGAGGTTGCAAAAGGTCCTGGCCTCGGGACTCGTATGCATACAACGCTGGGCACCTGGCTTGAGCAGATCCTGGCGAACTGCATCCCCAACTGCGCCCCAGCCGAGTGGTAATGCCACGAGGGTGATCAGAGACATGCATTGCGGGCTTTTCCCGTAGGAGCCGGGCAAAATGCGCATGACCATTGATGGCGGCCATCCGATCTCAACTATGCGGGATGCCTCACAAAACTTGGTTCTGGGTCGAAAAGTGAGGAGAAGGCTACTGTTACTATATTGGCGACCCCATCCTTCTTTCACCCGCCAAGCAATAAAGACCAATGATATGCATCATGCAAGTAAGATCAGGACTACTGTACTGTAAGTTATAGTACGCACCCGCGGGACGGGCCGCCTTTTCCCAGCGATTCGGCAGCAGCCCTGACCCAATGATGTTCTGATGAAACGTCACTACCAATCGCCGGGATGACCTCATAGCTGAATGCTCCGAGTAACACCGCCGAGCGTGCCACGCTATCGGCGGACTCCGCATGTTCCAAGTAGCACCAAGGGCTCGGCGTTTACGAAGAACTAGAGAGAGGTTCAAAGACCCCCCCCCTCTGAGTCTCTGACATGGGCAACGGGATCCCACGTAAGGCGATACTTTCCAGATTCAGCTCTGTGGTGGTCAAAGGAGAGAAGAGGGGACGAGTCTAGACCCGTTGATGGTGGTGTTGAAGTCCGGGTTCAACTAGAGACCCCTTGCCGAATCCTGGAGGATGGCTCTCTTCTTCACTGATCTGTCAGATCTGCAGCGTAAATAGCCGATATTAGCTCACCTAGCTCCAAAGGGCAACTGATGGCTGAGCTGGGCGGACCGGAAAGGCACGCTGATGGCAAGGTATTTTGCCTGTTCGGACCGCGACGGCGATCGCGCTCTCGGAGGCATCTACGAAGGACTGTATAATAGAGATTTGATGACTGTCAGGGCCGACGAGTGGTGTGGAGTTTACATTTACATACTGAATGTAAATGCCTGACAACATGAAGCGAGTCACACTCATCTCCACACAATGGAAACAAGCCGAACAAAGCATCGGTAAACTACAAAATTAGTTACTCTACTGTACAGTATGTACAGCATCCCAATGAAATACCCTTGAATACCAGCATCCGGGGATCAGACCTCTCCCCCCTCCCCTTCCAACACGCGGCAGAGTGGCAAGCATCAATGTCCGAGAAGCATTACTCGCCCCGGTTGCGCCGCCCGCGGAATGGTTCCCTGCGAGGCGTCGTGCCGATCGAAAGGGCATGGGGACGAGAAAATCACCCCCTCGCAAAAGCTGCACCGGAGTCAAAGCTTTGCCCACCCCCTTATTGAGCTGCTGTCAGTTTTTGCTCTCTGATCATTGTGCGTCTGGACTGGTCTACTCCCCCCCGGCACCCCAGGTCTTTGCTGGCCCAATCAAGGACGATGGCCAGGGGGGTGCTATGAAGCTGTTGTGCAACGACGAGCCTGAGACGGTGGCCGGAAGGGAGGGGGGGTGTGGTTGCCATCAATCACAGGCCTGGTTAAGCCTTCACTTCCCCGAAAGAACCTACTTCTTTCATAGTACACTCACATTGCTTGATCAAGACCGATGAGGCTAAAAGACTGTCGTCACCATCAGGCTAAAGGGGCGTTTTCTCAAAGGCCTGGTGTCAGGTCTTATGGGGGTAAAGGAGAGGAGGAAACAAGACCTACTTTTTGAAGTCGGTGCCAACAGAATACCCTCCTCCCCCAAGGACCAGACCACATCAATGTCTCGCCGGCAACCAGTCGAGTGCGCCGCCAAGGGGTGCTGACCTTGGCGCCGGTGGCTGCCGGACGCCAAGACGCAAGAGTTGATGAGATGCGAGATAACAACGATCCAAATTGCCCATTTTGATCCGTACAGCTGGCAACTCGTCCAATTCGTGCGGCACTCTCGGGCCACGCTTGCTTCCAGGCAACCTCGTATACGAAAAAGTCGGGGGGGCCATCATCATCACCAAAAAGGTCATGTATGTAACTTACATACTGTACTGTATTCGTACTCTGGCATAGACACACACAGACACAGAAACGGTACTCACACACACGGTACCTGCGGATTGAATCAAGAAGGAAGGGGGGGTCTCGAACTGAGCTGATTACAGTAGTATCATAAAGCCACAGGACCGTCGGGGAAGGCATCCCGGAACCCAGTCTGCAAGGTTCGGCCTCGTCGCGTCCAATCGCGGCTGCGGGAATGCCGTGTCGGCGGCTCTTGTGGCCTGAGTTGACGCGGTCCCATAGACCTCTCCTCTCTCTCTCTCTTTTTTTTTTTGTTTCTTTTCGTTCCTTTTACGACGGCCACATATCGGAGGTCCGAACGGAGAGGCAGGCCCCTTGGTGATTCGAATTCTTGTTGACATGACATTTTTTTGAGTGAAGCGAGCACGCCGAGACAGGCCACGTGCAGCCATGAACCGACCGACCGACTCCCGACAAACATGATTATTCAAAAAAGCAAAGATTTTTCTGATCTTCTTTTCGGTGTAATTACGCATTGAGCTCGGGCGTCGCGGTCGTGGCGATATTCGGAGTTGAGTGGTTCCCCCTACTCTTCCTCCTCCTCCTCCGTCCTCCCCCTTTTCCAGACCAGCAGTTCCTGTCGTCTTGTCTGAGAGAATATGTCAACCGTCAAGACATTCGGCCAAAGGCGTGTTAGTCGAAACAATTGAACTTTTGGCAGAACCTGCGGTTGGGTTGCAGTGCTCAGCTCCTAGACAACGGTTCTCGCGCCTGATGACAATGACGAGGGCTCTCACCCTGCTCCGGGAAAGAACGCCTCATGCGAGTATTGTTGTCATGAGCCACACCCCCCCTCGAGTTTGGGTTCTTGGACGTCTGAATGGCGTTGGGAGGAAGGGGAGAGGGAGGGGGGCGGAGAGAGAGAGCATGGTAGTTTCGGTTAGAGCGGCCATCTGCACGGATGAGCTTACCATTCCTCCTCTGCCACCACGCAAAGGCCGGGGGGTGGTGTCAACGCCATGTTCGTCCGGTCCCCTTGGAGCTGACCAGAACGCCTCCAAGATCGAGGGAGGCATGGCAGACAGACAGGCTCGGATGATGCCTAATCATGCCTGTCTTCAGCTGCGAGTGTCAAGTGACAGTTGAGCAGAGACTGATGGAAGTGTATCGACGTGACTGGGAGGCCTGGGCGTAGTCTCCAGCTTGAGTGCATGATCCATGGCCCTCTTGAACCATTGTCCCATTGTCTATATAAACGGCCGTCGTCGACCTCCATCCTCGACTTCTCTTCTCATCATCATCTCACTCATCAAGCATCAATCTCAACCATCACACTCATTCCTTGCCTTCCATTCTCTAATCGTTTTCCAACAAAAACAAAAAAGCCCTTTTCAGCACCCACCAAAAAAACAACTCTTACAACCGCAAACATGCAGTTCATCGCAGTCCTCGCCATGGCCGCCGTTGCCTTCGCCGCCCCTGACATGATGCCTCGCACCTCCAAGGGCTCCTGCAACGCCGACAGCGGCGGCCAGCAGGTCTGCTGCGGTGCCGCCGGCGGCCTCATCCCCATCTCGGCTCTCGACTGCGTCGTCCAGGTCATTGGCGACCAATGCAACAACAGCGCCTTCTGCTGCGAGAACAGCGGCGACGCTTCCATTGTAAGTCACAACACCATCATCCCCTGCTGCCTTCATACATGGCAGACACTAAGAGCTCGACTCTCAGGGCACTCTGATCAACGTCAACGCTCTCAACTGCGCCAAGATTCTCTAAACAGGTTGATACTCTTTGGGCGGCAAAACCACTTAATGGGACTTTGGGTAACGGACTTCCTGCGTGGGTCACAAGTACGCCTTGTATCGCTCTGGTGGACTGGTGAACAGTACAATCAACAGTTGGTGCTCTTTTGCAACAGTCTTTACAGTGTTTTCTCTGCAATAAACATCATATCTCTCAAAGGGCTTTGAGTAATTTGGCTGCCGGCCTCGGGTGTTGCCTCGCTATTAGTGAGGCAGAGCAACAATAGAACACATTTTTGATATAAAACATCATTGCTACATTTTTGTCCTCGATTCAGTTAAGTATAGGTTGTGTGATCTCGTGTTTGGCATTACTGGTTTCAATCGATCGCATAACCATCACTTGCCTGTTGTTTACTCTCTGAGCTGACTAGACTTGAAAACCTGGCAGCAACTTCTCGCGGTATTCAACCAAGCACCCTTCAGAGGAACGAAAACTTTAGAGTCCCAGCAATTCTTGGTGTTACAGCAGCCGCTACGCTTTCAACGTACGTAATGACGGAACCAGTCGAGTTGTCAGTCTGTAGAAGGAATACCCTTGGGGGCGGTTTTCAATAGTCAGATATGAGACTCTACGGGAAAAGAACTATTGCATCATCTCGCGCACAGCAGTTGACAGATATCGCAACGTGCATGGAGGAACATGGGTTAGGGATGTAAGTCGACCATTCCCTCCTCTAGTCCTCTGCGTATGAATTCTGATTACTATAGCTTGATAGCGGACAACCTCAAATGTTTGTTCATGTTGATGTTGCCTCCAAGAGATGCACAAAGACGTCCCATGCGAGCCACTGCGGAGGAAAAGAGATAGATGATGTCTCCTCGTCGATACACCCTTTCATTGATGGATTGTCTTCCATTCGATTTGGCTCGCCACCCTCCGAGCCCCTCCAACGGCTGCTCGACGCCGAATTCTATTCACCTGATTCCGGCAGCCATCACTGTACTAGAGGTTTCAGCTGAAGGCAAACAGACCGAAATACGAGGTCAAAGGATGGCGATCGGCAATGCATCAACCAATATCAGCAAACCCTCGTCAGCTTCGTTGTGAATTCCATGTCAAACCCGGATGCCTGCACCAATCCGAAGGAAGTGGCGTATCACGTCAAAAGGGTTCACCAAGTGTTTATAGCGATATGAATTGATATACTGTTGATGCGTGACTGAAGTCACCGGTCGACGCCTATTGAGCTATTTCCTCATTCCACGTGAATCTGCAAAGGCTTCGTCACGAAACTACCCTGAAAGCCGGTCGTGGCCGCGTTTTCAATATCTTGCGCGCTGAGCTGGTCCCTTGAGCGAGGCCAGACCGCCATCCACTGGCCCTTCAGAATCACTCTGGCTTTCTTGCCCAACTTGTCCATGGGCACTGGCGGCTCCTTGAGAACCAGGTCGTTGTACGCCGTAGCTCCGGGTCGGATGACGGGGAGGGACTCGTCGCGGGGCGGCCACACTCGCTTGACCCGGATGATGGGCAGCTGCAGCGGCTCCGATGCGCCATCGGGGATGATGGTCAACATGCCGGTCTGGAGGGCGAGCGAATCGAGCGGCGACTGGTAGTCGACAATAGTCACGGGGAAATTGTTTCCGTTGGTGACGCCCACGCGGACGGTCGGCGGTGAAGTGCGAGTTTGCCGCAGAGTGATCTTCAACTTGGGAATCGGGTTCGGCCCCTTGGCATCGGCGGCAACGTCTCTGACCGTGACGGACGCGCTTCCATCATCGAGAGGCTGGGGATTCGGACTTGCCAGCGCAATGGCCGCGAGGGTCGCGAGGCAGCCAATAGCGAGCCTGCGAGGCGAAGTACAGGACAACATAATCGTCTTTGCTGTGACGTTTTCCGATAAGTCTTTTCTGACGTGGAGGACTTTTGTGTTTTCAATTTCCCGCTTACACTGCTGTTCAGAAACACACACCACTGGGGAGGGCGGTTTATATGCTTCCCCGCGAGATCGGATCAACGTGGCAGCAGTGGCAGGTCGCGCCGAGGCAGATGCGCCAAGCTCAGCACCGGGGGAAGATTGCTTCCCGTCCGTAATCCTATTCGTTCGCCAGTGATCCTTTCCCGGGATGCTCATTCCTCAAGCCGGGTCATCTTTGGCCGGACAACCCCACGTCAGCCCGTCTGACGCCTGAGTCTTCGATGTCTTACCCGGGAACCCAGGACGGGGTTATGTTCCACGAAAAAACTTATATCAGAGTGTTCCTGGGTTACGAGGCCGAAAATGTTGCCCTGTGGTCACCGAGTTCTCTCGGGGGTTTCGGCTAAAGACACATGAATGTAAGAGGCTATTCTGAGCAACTTGGAGATCGTGCAGGACGATGGCCTTTTTGGGCATTTCTATCCGGGTCCAAAATCTCACCCGCAATGCCAACCTTCAGCTGCAGTCAGTCCTTTCCTTGGCGAAGTCTTTGCGACATCACTATTGCAAAATATTGGAATCGTTGCCCCCCCTCTAGCAAATGCAGGCGTCGCGCTCATGTGGCACATAACTTACGGCGGCATGTGCTTGTGAAATAACATCCTTCTTAAGCCATCGGACCCAATGACCCATGTTTTTCATGATGTTCTCGCTCGCTCGCTCGTGAAGTCAGTGAATGTTGGTGGAGCCTTCGAATTCAAGTCACGAAGCGGGACGAAGCAACTTCTGTCATTACCGTATGTGATGCCTTTGGGCATCTTGCATCTCATTTGCATCTTAGACACGTGAGAGCGAGCTGTGTCACGTGCGACGATGTTACTTGCGACGACTGCTTTCGCGGTTCGTACGCTCACACGGAATTGACAGTCTCATTCGGTTGGGCAAAGACTTTGTGTGACGAGGACCACAGCTTGTGGTCTCAGCCAACCCTATCGAGCGCAGATACTGGCCCGCGGGCCTGCAAAGCATTTTGCTATTTTCTTTTGGGCTTATCGGCGATCTCAAGTTCCCGGATCGAGCAGCTTGATGCGATTATCAAAGAAATTGGCCAGGAGTTGACGTCTGCCAAGGCGGCTTCATTTGCGACTGCACAAAGGACAGGCTGTAGCGGCGGCAAGACAGAGGTTTGAGCCGGCGCGAATGACAGATGTCAGAGGATCGTGCACCGGGCTGGGCGACGTGACAGGAAAGACTGCCGAAAGTGTGAGATGATGAGCAAATGATGTCGAGAATCGACATGGCTCCTCATCGCAACCGCGCCAGAGGTCATTCCCGCTCAGACGGCCTTGCTGGGATCAGAGGATCAAGTATGCGCCCGCACAATGAGTCGAGTGCCAAAAGAAGTCCACATGGCTTGCCAGAGTCCTCAGAAAGCCCGTGCTCTGTTCGCAGAGTCAGGTCGAGGAAAGTTCGAATCCTTGCCTTGGTTGAGCCCTTGTCTGGCTGTACGGTCCGGGGGAGGTTCGGCTACGCTCTGGCACGACTTCTTCTGTCAGGATAGAAGAAATTAGAGGGAACGTGAACTGCGGGCGCAACAGGGTGTTTGTTTCCTTCAAGCTTGTTTGGAGCTAGACACGGCCCTTTCGAGGGAGGGGACATCCCGAACATAGCGGCCGAAACTCTCTCCACGCCCATGGTCTCGGGAACAAATGGCGCCAACCGTCAGGAAACCCGATAGCCATGCAGCATTGCCAGTCTGGCTCATGGGAAAAGAAGAAGACGCGGACCCCTCGGGAAAGCCCTCGTTGTCCCGTCCGTGCCAGCAGTTGTCATGGTTCTGCCTGCGATTTGATGTGGTTTCCAGGTGCCGCTTTGGCCCTCCGCTGGTGAACCAGCTAAGAAGATCACGGACCTCGGCCAGCTGTCGCCCTCCAATTGTGCTCTCCGACGACTGATATCCGGGCTCCGGGATGAATGGGTAAATTTTTGATTCTCGTGACAAAATTCCTTAGTCTGACATTTGGTAGACAAGGTGGTTCGATTGCATCTAGGAAACGGGTGCGGCGGTCTTATGGAAGGAAATGCAGCGAAGGGTGAAAGACCATTTCCAATGCTGACTGCATCTTGCCGACAGAGAAATTCGTGGCCTGACACTGAATGTAATGTGATCACATCTCAGAATCTTGTCGGTCTAGTCATCTCGGCTGATTGAAGAATTGTGCCATCAATCCTTTCGATATCCGGCAAGGATGCAGAACGGACTCTGCACGCATGCTGCACCGTACGGTGAGCGGCTCTCGCTGCTCGACGAGACACCCCGACCAGGACCCACGCCGTTACTTGCCGTGTTCTGATACCGCATTGGATTTAGGGGACGAGAGGACGGCCAGATTGATGAAACAAAGTTGGATCTCTGTGTCTCCGGACAATGTGCCAAAAGGGCGCAGTGCCCGGCCGGGCGGGACAAGTCGGAGGCTCCCATAAGCGGCCCTGAATGAGCCTTCCTCACCTTCTGAGCCAGATGGCTTGAGCGCGCGACGCACAGTGTCTGCGGATCCGCACTCCCGGCGATCAGCTGTTCTCACACCGCTCAACACACGGTGCCGCACCTCTCTTGGTGCACCTGTTCTTGGACCGAGACGGGGTGCTAGTTGATCACGGGGATTTGAAAAGAAGGTTCGCCATGGACAGATTGTATATGTATGAAAAGACGGCGAGGCAGTGATTGTGCATTTGTTGATCTGAGCGAGGAGAAACAAGGCTGTAAAACCAAGGTTTAGACGATGATACGTGGTCGTTCTCGTTCACGAGTGATCACAACGTGAACGGTGATGGGAGATCGGGCCTGTGGGATAATTCAGTGTGACTGCCCCTTACCTGCCCATGGCGTGCCTTCCCATAGTTTGTTGTTGACGAGAGGTTCTTTGCCAACATTCACGAACCATGGCCGAGCAGCTCCTCTTTTTTAAACTTTGCCCTTTAATTGCCCAGTCCCATTGATGGCTTAGCGGTCTCTAGCTCTGGGCAAATGGTCAATCCGCAGCAGTACCAAAGACTCGACTGCGCTTCATGGAGGGACTCTCGAACCGATAGCGTCTTTCGTAAGGCTGTTGGATCGAACAGAACACGCGCACAAGTGCGAAGCTGAGCTGCGAGAAAGACCCGAATACCGCACTGTGGGTATTTGCGACGGTAGTCTCATTGCCTTTATTGGCGCCGAGTGGAGGTAGGTGGGCAGACGAGAAGAATCCAGAACAAGTCCCGATAGGTGTCTACCATGTGGTTGCTGATCATGGTTCGTGGAGCCAGGCTGGCGAGACTGTCCGTGTGGACTCTTTTTTCCCTAGTCGGGCAATGATAAGACGGAACATTGCGTACAGTATAGTACGAAGTACGTGATGGTCGATTACGTCTGCGATGTTGCATTCTCAACCCACCCTCAGCAACAGCAGCGTGTGTCGAACCCACATTGTGTATGTACTGTACGTTTTCGTGCGTGCTTTGCATTGACAAGGGGAGGAGACTGGGGTGAAACAGCAACGCCAACCAAGTCGTGAAGCTGTGCCGACCACAATCGACCGCGTTGAAGATGTGGCAACTTGAGCGGTTCTCTTGGCTTACCCTAGGCAATTCGGACACGATGAACGGCAGCTGATATTGAAGCGGTTCGCTCTCGTCAGCCGTTGCAGGCTGGACCCATGGTGGTTCATGCGCATGAGAAGCAAGAAGAAGCCAAGCCGCGCGATGGACCCGTTTAGTGGAACCTCCGATCGGGCTACTCGATTCACCTCTCCCCAGGTTTTCCTTCCGGGTGGATTCGCATGAGTGACGCGATGGAAGTACGCGTCGTCGTCACTCGTAACGAGTTGGCCATAGTTGGGTCTGCTTGCTCGTCATACAATGCGAACTAGTACGAGGTGAGTCCGCAATTGCGGCGTTACATCTCATGCAGTCGGCTATCTGACAACGGCAACTGAACGTGGATGCATGCCTATCTGTTTGCGGATAGACTGCATACAGGACGGCGAGGCTTGAGACGAATATGATGGTCCTCTTGATTTATCATGTCCGTACCAGCCTCACCGCGACAACTGGGGATAACCTGCTCAGGGCATTAGTCTTTTGTCTCGCCAGGCGACCAGAGAACCTACTGTACAGCAGGTAGGCCTAAGTAGGTAAGTTACGTACGAGCTTCTTGTGGGACTCGCCGTGGAGCCCAGAGTGTTCCGGTCCTTTGAAGGGCCCCGTCCTTTGAGAGCGCCCTCCCCGCAACGCAGCGGCTGCAAGGGCCCGCTCCACTGTCCAGCACGGGCTGGTGTTCGCGGTGGTCGCTAGCCCTAGAAGGCAGGGGACAGCGCGAGGTTGAAGGCAGACCGGACAAAGAGGGCTGCGTCGATGGCAGGTCACGATGGTCCCTCTTCCCATCCACCCCTTTATCGGCAGCCGGAGCATCAAAAAGAGGATACTGAAAGAGTAGACTGCTTCTACTGACATCATCGACATTTCGAGGCAGCCCAAGGCTGATTTCTAGGCATTGTGGACGGGAACGGGGTTTCGAGTCGGCTGCTTCAAAGAAGTGGCATAAACGCGGGCCGACGGAGTTTCTTTTCACTCAGACCATGTGGGGGAAGAGGGTTTGAAAGAAAGGGTTCACGTCTCGCTTGGCATCCACAGGGCGTGGGGCACTCAGCAAGCAGAGGTAGCAGCTCCAGTAAGGTATGTACCCAAGAGGGCGTCCCACGGGCAATTTTGGGCCTTTGGGTACCCGATTACTACGAGTGTGGTAATAGCACGAGTGCCTTCCTCGACAACCCGGGCTAGGCGCGAGGCGTGCACTGACGATGCGGGAGATTACAGCAGTACCTCGGTATTCGTACAGCAAGTGCGAACAGCGTGGAGGAGTAAGTTAGTCGACAGTCGGGTTTGTGTAAAGCACCATACTGTGCACCAGACGGGCAAAGGTCTCGCTCGGCTCGGGCTGAGCCGGTCATGGATGTCTCAGCGGGAAAGAATACCAAGGCGGGAGAAAGTTGCATTTAGAGAAGAGGGCAGCATACTGTTCTTTAACGTTACAGTACAGTACCGAACAATTGGTTACTCAGTCCACCAATTTATCACAACGACATGGAACCTGTATGAATACAACAAAGTACAACATCGAGAAAGTAATCCAAAACACCTGAGAGGTAGTATCCATTCATCGTAGTGCGCGGAATGGCCGCCGTTTTGGGTGGTATCTGATGGGGGTCTTTCTGGTTAACTAAAAAAAGCAGCCGCACGATTCGCTCCAGGGCATTGATATTTCCTCCATCCTGGTCTCGTTCCCACCGTCGCCTCGTCCCAAGTGCGCGCTGTAATGGACGACAGTAGGGCCGGAATAGTAGGTGACGATGCCATGTGTATTCGTGCGTTGGTTTAATCGTCACGGCATATCTCGCAGAGCGTCACGATTGCGCACGCGGCAAAAAAGGAACAAAGCTACTGTAGTGGCATTACTGTACATACTAATGAAGACGAGCTTCGGCACCTACAATTAGTCCAGCGGTTTTCTCGGGACATTAATGCGGCCAAGGTATTTACTCCTTTACCTTTACTGCCTTCACAGGTAAAGATGCCCGGCGCCGCCCCTGACTTGCTTGTCCGCAGTCCGCACTACTCGACCCTTTTGGACTGGAGCGAAGCCATTTACAGGCAGTGAGTGTGAGTGGGGGGGCCGATTGGGAGGGAAGGAGAAGCAGGAAGCAGGGACAGGCACACGAGGCAGGCACACAAGGCACAAGGCACTCTTTCCATTTTGTCCGTGTCCCCTGCATGGGAAACGGTATCAGTTCGGGACCGCGTGCTGTTCTACAGAAGATACGTACACGATACTTACATGCACGGAATAGCAGTGACCACGAGGTGTCCGCCGATAAAGATGGCCGGTGCGTCTGGGATGCCACGAGGATGCGGACCTCGCTCATCTCTGCTGGAAACTGCCTCTTACTCTGTTTCTTTTGCATCCAACCTGCGTCTGGCTCCTTGTTCCTCGCATGGCAGGTGATGCCTTTTTGCCACGCTCGGCTACGGCTTTGAGAGGAAATGTCCTTGTTCAAGTTGGCGATTAACGGGTTTGACTCCTTGGGGCCGGCCGAAGACGGGGTCCCGTTCATTCAAGGAGACATTTTGCTTGCTGTATTTGTACTGTAGGCAGTTGACTGCAACCAAGAGACTGGCGTCTTGTACCGGATACGCATGCGCTAGGCAGTGCAGACTCTTGCATGGAGGATGAACGGTGGAGTGACTCGCATGATCCCCAGACATGGTTCGCCCCATGCCCCTCGATCCTCCGTAGACGGTACCTGCCCGTCCCCCACCACACTTTGTCTCCCATCTCCATCTCCACCACCACACACCCAATCCCCACCATATGGCCACCACCCACTTCACCACCTCCACCACCCACCACTTCCACCACCGCCATCGTGGGTCCTCCTCCGTCCAGCAATACCAGCGCAAGCTCCGTCTCAGGCCCTCGGTCTGTGCTGCCGTTTCTTCCAACATGCCCATGACACTCGGCTTCCTTGTTGGCCGCTACGGTGGGCCTTGTGTTCCGCCGCCCGCTACGACGCCTGGACCAACCTGCGGCGGGTCCCTGCCTTGGCTCAGGCCCGTCCGACAACGCCCATTGATATGAATATCCTTCTCTCCCTAGGTCGACCTGTTTATGACCTCTGGTCCGGATGCTTGACTTGCTGCCGCTTCTCTACACCAATTCTTATCACTAACAGGTCGAGCAACTGTCGTCACCACACACTGGACAAGCATGGCTCACATTGCCACTTGTCTTGCTCCTCTAGAGCCGCCTTCACCATTACCACTGCAGACCTCTTCGCTGCCTCCTTCTCCGAGTAAGCCGCATTCCTGGAGAATGCTACCGCCTGAGCAAGAGCCCAAGTACAACCTTTTCCCGAAAATCAAGCAGCCGGCCCCATTGGTCTGCGTCAAGCCCATGGACTTGGACAAGGCAATCGCCCTCAAAGCCCAGACCGGAAGCCAGACGGAAAAGACCAGCGCTGCCGCTCATCTGCGATTGAGGACAAACCAGCATGGCCAGCCTCGTCGACGCAAGGCCAACGCTCCGGATACGGGTGTCATGACCACTGTTCAAGAGGATCCCATAGATTCTCGTATGTTGACAACTCTCCTGGCCTAGGCTTACCGCTGACATTCAGATAGCCACAATCCCTGGCTGTCCGCCTCTTCATGAGCGGTCATCTAGCTTACCTGGACTGCAAACTGTCTTTGCCTCTGCTGCTAATGACTCTCGCAATGGCATTGCTACGGCTCGAGACGGGGCGTTTCCAAGCTTGCAGGAGCCGGCTGGGCAACCTGCTCAAGGCAACCCTCCAAAGAGTCCCACTGCTCTCGTCACGCCCCCACGCCATCGCCCATCCCCTCTACCTCAACCTATCATGTCAACCGCCAAGCTTCGGTCGGACAGCGCTCCGCCCCGTCAGTCTCCTCGGCCCCCTCTGCTCGAGGCGTCACCATTGAGTCGGTTGCTTTATACGCCAAGCTGCTCAACGCCCGATCTGTCTCTACCGACCTCAGCAACCACGGAGAGCAGCTCACTTACCGCTCTCACGACTCCTACCTCGGCGCCAATGGTTCATTCACATGGAGCTTTGCCTGGTCCTTGGGGAGGATCCGGCGTTTGTTACGGTTGCGCCGCGCCCCATGCAGAGTTCAGCAAACGCGGGTGCCCTCCGGCCGGAGGAGGACATCGCCGACGAGTATCCGAATCCTCGACCATCATGGATAGGGGGCGACCAAGGCAACGAGCCGACATGATTGTCAACAAGACTTACAAGTGCAAGAACGCAAACAGCCCGCTTCCGCCCACACCCAGTTGTGACGAATGCAAGAGGGACAAGAGCATCGAACGCAGAGCGTTTGAGGAGCTACCGCGCGGCATGAAGCCCAGTGAAGCCCCAAGCAAGCTTGGTTTGAACGACGTCATTTCTCTACAGCGTCAAGCACAGCGCCAGGCGGCTAGATTTGAGATCCTCCAAGTGTCCGACGTGGAGGCCCTCTCAAAGGTAGGCGTTCCGCCATTCTCTGATATTTCATTTGCTCATTCACTGTAGGAACTTCGTCAGCTTGATGAGCGTACTGAGCAGCTTCGGCGCACATACGCGTCCCTTCGCGCTGGACGCCGTAACCTTCACAACCGCATCTGCCAATACCTCCGCTCACCCCGTTCTGCCCAATTCAATCACGAGTCAATGTTGAAGCAAGAGGAAGCGCTCACAGAGTTGGACGCATCCATTGACGAATGGATTGCCAAGCTCGAACACGCTGAGAACCGACGGACGCGCATCCGCCAAAAGCTCCTTGAGCATGTGGCAGCTGCCGCCCTGCTCCCCGTTCCTGTCGATGCGGCCGCTTCCAGCGAGTCCCTGCAGCAAGTCATGGGTGTTAAGGCTGCTACCACAAGCGGCATCTCTACTCCACCGCGCAGCCCCGAGAGGCAGTCTCCCTCTCCTCGCCCGCAGGATGAGCTGGCTTCCCCGAGCCAGGTCACGATCAAGGTTGACAACATGCTGCCTGAGCCTTCATTTATCGAAGCGGTTGCAGAGGCCGCAGAGTACAACAAGAGCAATGCAAGCCGACGCTCGAAGCGAGCTGCGGTGGAGAGCATTCGCGTTTACATGAAGGGCGATGTTTTCTCCCTCCTTGCTGACGTCGAGGACGAAATTACGCGCATGAGGGCGCCAACATCTGGTAGTATGCTGTCGCCCATTCACCAAGAACACGAGCAAAAGGACTTTGCCACAACCAGTGAGCGGAAAGAGCTCGCGCCCAGCAATGTCATCACCAGTCCTCTTTCTCCACGACTCGCTTCGCCCGTTCCTCGAATGTCTATTTGCACTACCAAGACTGGAAACGGTCGGCCACGTTCCATGACGCCTCCGCCACCAACACCTCCGCTGAAGGATTTCCGACCAATCGAGAGCGAGGTCTTCCTGACGAGTGCCGTATTCAGGCCTTGAGCCAACCGCCTCGGCTTGTGGCGCAGCACACTTCTTCAACGCAACCCCATAACGACTTTGCGTAGCGTTGAGATTTTTCTTATTTGTTATGACAGTCTTTGATACCCACCTGCCGCTAAAGGCACGACAATTCCATTTGTACCTGTTTTCCCGAATGGGACCTCTCTCTAATGTCTTATTACATATTCATACCTCGGCCTTTGGCATTGTGGCCCTTTACTACTGCCCACGGGCACATCGGGGCCTTGGCGCCCTCCCGACACTCCTTGACCACTTTGCGTCTTGAATGCCAAATCTTCTTGCCAAAGTACATGGACTGTACTATAGACAGACCTTGCTGCGCAAAGGCCAGCTGAATAGATTACACAAATCTACAAATGAAGTCAATGATCTCGTGTGCGTGACTCATTGCTATGACTGTGTTCGTCTTTTCTTCGTCACCCATGCCGTGACACTGCCCTTTGGAATTGTTATTTTTACTTTGCGGGTGAACACGGGAGACTCGGTTACGGCTCAAGGCTGAGAGTCGCAAGTACGTAGAGTGAGGCATTGACGGGACCTGAAACAGGATGAAAAGGCAGGCCCACGGGGAACGGTGACGCAACAGCGCTGACTCGAACGAGACTTGTGTGCGCGAATGCACCCGCCGACGTAGCCGCTCTGTCGCGTGCAAATCCGTCGGCAACAAATCTTTTTTGGGGTTTTTTTGACAACCCACAAAGAGGCTTCTTACTTTCGGTACAAGATCATTTTTCCATAAAGCACTTTGTTGGTCTCTCTGTCCAGAGTTCAGACACGCAGTAGGGCGTGAGGGCATCAATGGGCGTAGCGAGCAGCGTCCTTTGTTCATTCTTTCCGCGCTTGCCCAGCCTTTTTGTCCCGCTTGTGCTCGAGCAAGACCCTTTGTAAGGATACTTTTGCTTGCCGTGAACTGCCTTGCAAATTCGCGATGGGAGTGGGAAAAGATGGTCATGACGTACGGAGAGAGGAAGGGAGTGAGTACGATTATTTCCAAGCCGGACTTTATCAAAAGGGGGGGGTTAAAGGGCGAGATTCCTGCAAAGGCGAATCTTGCTCTTTGTTGGCCCCCGCTCTTCTGAAAGTTTGGGGTTTACGAGGAATATGCAGAGAATACAAAACCCCCAAGCCCAATAAAAGGACGTATGAGATATTACACATTATGCTTATTGCCATCGGGGGGGTTTTCGGGAAAAGAGTCCGAGTGCTGTAACATGTGTAAGTTACGGAGCCGGCGCCGGCGGCGGGCCCGAGAATCCGGGAATACTACACAACCAGAGAAAACGCACCGGAGTCGGGTCTGGCACCGGGGCCGAAATCACCCAAGGGAAAGGAGAAAAAAGAAAAGAAATACGACCAAGATCGGCAATCGGGATCTGTGATGTCGTCACCTTTTCAAGTGCACCTTGCTTTTTCCCTACATACTTCAACCCTCGAAATCTTTCCCGCCCTTGGCCTCTTTTTAGTCTCGCCCTTGCTTTAGCGTCTTTGCCCTCGACTTGCCCCGTCACCGAGCAGAGTCGGGTGTCGCCCAACACTCTAGGCTCGCCTTTCACTGCACAGGCGCACGCGACACATCATGCATATGCCGAGCAGATTCAAATGAAGATTTGCGCTCGCAGCGTCGAGATGCATCCATCACATGTATTCCGTCCCTTCTAGGGCCGCCATCTTGAAGCATCCGTTTCTAAACACAATGTCCCCTTCCTCTCAGACATTTTGGAACGCGCATGACTTTTTGGTAAAGAAAACGCTGCCCCGAACAAGAAAAAGTGCCTCCGATCCGTTCCCAGGAATGCCCAGCATTGAGAAGCAGGGCCGTGTGCCCCTGTGCCGTGATGTACATGGAAGAAATGGTGGAAAATACTCTCGTACACGCAGAGACTGCTCGTTGCCTCGGACCAGCATCAAGGCAGGCAGTTGGCAGCCATTTCGTCCTTCGTGCTAATCGTTCCATCATGTCTAATGCGTCACTATCCGGACAGCCTGTAGCATCAACCCAAATATTAGACCCCTCGCGACTTCTTCAATCTGAAGACAGTCAAACACGCGCCCGAGTGCCTCGCCTGTCGCTGCCTGACCCATAACTCCCATCAAGGCCGCAGGCAACCCGCTCTGAATGAGGAGCTTGCGCGCCTTGATTGCTAATTTCTCCTTCTCTTCAGACGGCATTTCCGGAGGCCAAGCCGCCAGTTCCTCCTCCGTTGGGACTGCATTTTCTCTGAGCTTGCGTAGTGAGGCCGCGATGCCAGAATCCGACGTGTTGGCATCTAGCACAGAAGTCTGAATGAGCGACTGTACTGTTAACAACGACGGGTTGCCTGGTCGGAGGAGAAAGGACTTTGCGGCCGCCAAGAGCGTGCGACGAATGTTCCAGGCCGAGGAGAGCGTGTACATTTCGTTGATTATGGCAAATAGTAGCTCCACGGCGACCCGCGTCTCCTGCTCGGATAGTTGAGGGTACTGCTTGCCAGGCTTGGTGCTCGATTTCTTGACTCCATTCGTCAAAGGTGTCCCAAATACTGGAGTGTTGCTTTGCATGCTGTTCCGAGGCGTAGCGTGCGTCGCTTCCGAGTCAATCTTGCGTACATTCTCTTCGCCTTCGACGGGTCCTTCATAATCGTCGCCCACCTCGTCCGGAGGAGGAGGCAGCTTCATGAACTCTATACCCCCACTTAGAGGTGAATGAAGCGGTGCTAGGCTCGAGGCTCTGCTGTGTTCCCTACTAGCTCTTGCGCTTGCAGGACCTGACATTGAGTCTATCCGATCCGTACGGCCAATCCTACCGCCGTCGCCATCGTCACGATCTTGAGATTGCCCGGATTGTTGGCTTGCTCTCCTGTCCATCGGCGGCACCTTGCCTGGCTGCGTCGAAACTATGGACGAGCGTTGACTTTCCATGCTGGCTCGTTCCGATCGGACAGGCGACTTGGCTGCAGGCACTGGCGAGTGGCCCGAGATAGAGAGACGGTTGGATCCCGAGGTCATATCAACCGACTGGCTGGTTGATTTGCGTGTCAAGCCAGGAAAGTTGCCAAAGACGCCGCTAACGCCCCCGACGAGATTCTTGCCACCCTCGACGGCCCCTTTCGGCCCAATGGTGAGGACGTCCAGCATATTTTTGCCCACAGTGTCCCATCCAAAGGACTTTGAGTTCCCATGCGTGTGCCCTTGGGACTTTTCCAAGAATCTTTTCATGCCCTCGCTCTCGGCTAAAGAGGGATACCAGCATGCATCTCGTAGATATCTCTCCATTTCGCCGCGGAGAGACTCTCTTGTGTGAATCTTCCACCCTGGAAGCTCCCTGTGAAGCTCTGTGAAGGCCGTGGCGCCGGAAATGTTGGCGATTCGCCGTAGGATCTCATGGAGGGTCTCGAAGTCCGAGTATCTCCTTACAATCATCCAACCCGAATAATCGGTCGATGCCGGTTCCACTTGTATGAGATAATCCCACGACGGCTTGTTGCGAATCTTGTTATTATCCACGGTCGAGTCGTCGTGCAACGTAAAGGATGCGTTATGAAGAGTTAGCGGAGCTTTCTTCGGTGCCTCCTCGTCCTCGTCTTCGCCTGGGGGTGCGACCTGATCGAAGTTGGTGAATTGTTGTCCACTGTCTCTTTTGGCGGAGGATCCTTCGCTCGAGGACGTTCGGCTGGATTGTGGCGTCACTGGCGCATACTCAGCTTCAGTGCGCGAAAAGTCATCCGATGAGACGTTCCGCGGAGGCAGCTTGCCGTTTGAAGCCGAGGGGGTAGCTTTGTTAGCGAGATTAAAGTCGCCAGTGACCGGGCTCCCGTTGCTGCGCTCTGAAGGGGGGCCTGAAGGGTTATTGAGGCCTGTGCGAGGTATTTCTCCCGGGCTGGGCATCTGCATCCTGGCTTCTGCCACAATCTCCTCGAGCTTTTCGTCTGCCTTGCTCAGCTTCTTCTTGTGGCCCATGGACTCTTTACGCCGGCTCCGATCCATCTCGGCACTGGAGCGGCCGGGTTTCGCAATCCCCACATTGCCGACATTGCCATCCAGATCGGCGAATACGTTGTTACCGTTAGTGTCGCGACCTGTCTGCATGCCGACATCGATGGCTTGGTTGAGATCGGGTTCTCCGGCCTCGAGCAAATGTACTATCCATCCATTGATCCACTCTGCCTTGCTACAAGTCCGCAGGGTGCTCTCGAGGATTGATGTGGACAAGATTTCACGCAGAAAGATTCTTGCAGGGTCGCAGCTCTGCGTATTTTTGTCAAGAAAGCCGAGCAGGTCTTCGGCGACCATTTTGAATTTGGCAGTCTGCTGTCGCTGGTTCAAGAGGTTCGCCAGTCGCGAGTCCGGGTTTGAAGCAAGGTAGTTGTAGACCGCGTCAGCGGCCGTCATATTCGAGTCTGGCGACAGGTCGGCGAAAGCTGCGGCGAGCTCCGACATGAAAACAATGATGATGGATGAGGAGTTTGTAAGTAGGTCCAGAAAGGCGTCAGCAGGGCGCTTTCGGGACATGCGATTCGAGATGGAGAGAAAATAGGAGTTGAGAACTTTGCGACAAGCCAGAGGAAACGAATGATCTGTAGGAACAATGGGATTGTACCACCACTTGACGTAGTCGCGGATCACGGCGTCGACGAAGCCTGTGAGAGCTTCGCGCGTCTCGGGACCAAAGTCGTCAAAGGCCTTGAAGGCGGTCGCATCATTGCTGTCGTCCGAAGCATCTTTTCCATCCTGGCCTGCTCTTCCCAAGTCCCCCCATACGCGTTCTATAACGTCGGTTCCCTTTTCGCCTCGGACGGCCCTGGCAATGTCGGGGTTCTTGGCTTCGAGGGAGGCGAATGCGACGACGCCTCCGAGGGCACCTATGACCAGTAAACCAAGCCGACCGAGAATCGCATACGTGACGCCCGAGACGGCGACGGCTATGCCGGCAAGCGTGGTTGGTGTAGCAGTCGAGATAAACTGGAGAGCTTTCGTGCCGAGATCTTCGGAAGGACCAGACGTTTGCGCCCGGGCTGTGTCGTGTAGTAACGGAGATTTCGAGTCGCTTTCGGGGGCTTTATCTTCGAACTCATTCATCAGGCTGGGAGAGAGCGCGGATTGAACGGGAGCGTCGGGCGCAGACGAGAGAACGGAGGGTTGCTGCGTGTGCCCGCCCGAGGTGGAAGCCATGATGCGTACCAGGCCCGGCCGAGGCGGGGCCCGTGGATGGGAGGGTGATCGGGGTAGGAGTGGGCGATGCGGGTCAAATCATAGCAGACGTTGGCGAGAGGAGACGGACAATTTTGTCGGGTTATTTGGCAGGCTGCCAGCAAGACGAGGCGAGAGGCCGCGGCGATAAATTTGTTTTTTGGAGAAAAGTGTCGAGGCTTTGGTGTTGCTTCCGAGTCGACTGCATCCGTCAGGGGAAAGAGCCGAGTCGGGAGGGGGGCACCTGCTGGTTTCTTCTCCTTACAGGACGCTAATTTTGGGCATGGACCGGAGCACTTGTCATCCAGGCAGACACGTCGCAGCTACAATTGACCTCGTTCTTACAGTGCAGTAGTAACTTACCATCGCGCGCCAGGCCTGGTTTTCGACATTGATTTAGCAGTCTTGCAAGAGGTTCAACAGGTGCCAGCTCTTTCCAACATGGTTTTGGAGGCAGCCGGCAGCTGCCGGACCTCTTGTAAGACTGCTAAAATGATGTTGAAAACACCCCCTGGCGCGCGATGGTATGGTACGAATACGCCGAGTTACAGCCAGCGCGATTAGCGTGGCCACTCGCAGCGATGAGTCGCTACAAGCCATCAATCCTTAGAAGGAGGCTGTGCTTGTCATGCATATGTAGCTCGACGGCATAGGAAATGGGCAAAATACAACATTGAGACTGAGAAATGCTCCTCAACCTGTGAAGCCAGGGCATGACAAAAAGTACAAGTGGTCAACAGTCATTCGCTCAGCATGTCATTCACCGAGAACTGACCTTGGTGGAAAGTAAGGGGCCTTCAAGACTTTTCCCTCCCTCGAGAAGAGCGAACCCTTCTGACGCGGCCTTTATGAGACGTCCGTCCCGACTCCCGAGGGGACCTAATTTAGATGCCGCATCTGCGGGCTTTCACAGCTCACGTGACTGCGCGTCACGCCCTCTTTATCAGCTGTCAGCGGTTCGCGTCACCCCACGCTTGCCGGTGATTGAATTGTGTCGAGTCTGTCGACACACTTGGCTCAGCAAAAAGCACATCCATACTCCATCCAATACCTATGCTCCACAACGATCCGCTCCGGGTGGCCCACTCGTCTTCGTCTCACCTCTGACACCTCTGTTGCTACCATATCAGGCACGTCGCACCATGTCCTCCTACTCGAAAAAGCGCAGAGCAAGCGCCGCCGATGACTCGGACGAAGCCGAGCCCAAGGTCGCTCACAAGGCGTCCAAGAAGACCAAGCACACCGCAGGTGCAGATGGCAAAGACGATGAGGGCAACCCTTTCTGGGAGGTTCGTCGAAGTGTCCCAGTGCCTCTCGACTTCTCACGCTGACTGGGAGCAAATTTGAAGCTTTCCAACAAGCGCCGCGTGGGCCTGTCCCAATTCAAGGGAATGACCTTTGTCAACATCCGCGAGTTCTACGAGAAAGATGGCAAGATGCTGCCAGGCAAAAAGGTAGCGCCGCAATCGAACGAGGGTGGTGACATGTGCACTCACACTTCCAGGGCATCTCACTCTCCGTGGACCAATACTCGGCCCTGCTAAAGGCTGCACCCGCCATTAGTGCTGCTCTCCGCGAAATGGGACAGACCGTCGACGACGCGGACGGTGCTGCCGACGCCGCGCCGCCGAAAACAAAGTCGTCGAAAAAGGAGAAAGCCTCCAAGGCAAACATTGAGGCTACAAGCGATGAAGACGAGAGCTAGGAGGTCGAGTTATATCGCCACAAAACCAGGAAGGGACTCAAATGAGAGTGACGAACTAATACCCGTCGGCATACCGGAGTCTGGCGTTTACCCTGTATTTGTATTGGTCTTGATGGACCCGGGGAATCGCCACGTCACGTTGTTGGCAATGCCGCGCGGGAACCTTGGCCTCCGGGCTGCGCATTTGTCGTGCTCTGAGCATTTTCCATGTTACTTCTCAGCGTGAAAAGACCGTGTCTGCGTCGAAGCATCCGTCGGCTTCAATGACACCAGTCAACACGGAAACATTGCACAGGACGCTAGGGCCGCAGACACACCTGCATCCTAACCAATGATGGACTATCTTGATGGAAATAGAGTCTTTGGCAAGACATGAAGTCGGATATCTCACAGGAACAGCTATTGCGAACATTGGCAAAGAACAGATTATATTCGATGGCTTGAAGAATGCCTCCTATCCATGCTAACATAGCAGCAATTATTATTCGTCACTACAGGCCCACAATCTTGAGCTATGAAAGCTTAGCCAGCATTTCCGGAAGTTCGTCCTTCAAAATGGTGACCTTGATTCCCTTCTTGTTTGCTCTTGCCTTTTTTCCACGAGCCGGCGCGTCTCTCCTCTCTACATGGGACGTCGTGCCCTGGGCCTCAGAATCCTCTCCGTCGCCATGGTTCTCGCCGTCGCCCTCCCCAACATTGACGGCATCAGGGTCGACTTCTCCAGCGATGTCGCCCGACCTGTCGCGCTCACCGGTCTCATCTCGGTCCGACGGGCGTCGGTTGCTCCCGCTGGGAGGTTCGTTGCTAGAAGATTTCTTACCGGAGCGCCTGGGCTTCTTGGGGCCATCTCTGGAAGCGCGCTTGCCGGATCCTTCTTGTCGGGCTGGTTTCGAAGCCGGAGCTTCTTGCGCGACACGTGCGCCGTCTCTGAGCTCGGGACAGTTCTCGTATAGGCCTTCGGCCAGAGTCCATTCTTGGGGGTCTGCGGTGAACCAGAATCCCTTCTCACCGTCTGCTGGCGGAGCATAGAGGCGATTCGGTTCTCTATAGGCCCATCCATCCTCAAGCTTACAGTAGCCTCTTCCTTTCTTGTCTGTCTTCCATCCGATGGCCTTTGGAGGTGACGTCTTGTTTGATTGAGCGTCCTGCTCCGGCTCGCCCTTGTTGTCGCTTTCGACTTCACCTTCCGGTTGAGGTCCTTCACTGGTGACCTCCTTCTTTGGGCTCTGTTGCTTCGACTGAGCTTCATTTTTGCCTTCTCGGTTATCCTTCTGCTCGTCGTTGGCCGCGACAACTGGAGTGGACCTGGTTGGGGGTCTGACTCTGCCATTCTTATACTTCTCCTCGTAGACGGGACGCCGGTTCGACGCGCCATCGTTGCTCTCCTCGTTCCTGTCATTATTCTTGTTTGCCGACTTCTTGTTCTTCTTCTTGTCAATGGGCTCACTCAGCATGACGACCGTTCTGTACGGTTCACCGTCGCCCTTGCGCAGGGTGTAGGTAAATGTCCTCTCCTGCTCATACTTTTCCCTCTTGACAAGCTCTGGCCTATGCATGAAGACGCCCTGTTGCTTCTCGGGGAGCTGCAAGAAGAGTTCGGGTGGCAGACTCTCGTGCTCCTTGTTGAACATTTGCGGGTTCTGGATGGAGCCGCGTTTCCAGGTGCCGATTTCTTGCGGCTCGTTCAGCTCGAAGAAGTGCTTGGACAAGTTCCACAAGGGCAAAAAGTCCTCGAACACTGGGTTCAGCGAGGCGAGGCTGCGGTTCGCCGCTTCAATGTGCGCAATATTGCCGACGCCCGAGCGAGGGTGCAGCTCGTAGACTGGCACCATGACCCAGCGTCCGGTGACCGAGGTGGTGTAAGTCCACGTCTGGACTGAGCAAAGGTGACGCGCAGGGCACTCTTGGCGCATGTCCTCGTCCTGCTTGAACTCGGTCTGGCCAATCTTCTCGCCATTTTCCGCATTGGACCATCGGCGGTTGCCCGACACTGTGGCGGAGACTTTGCCCGAGACGAAGATACCGCCGTAGCCAACCTCGGCGCTCACCGAGCCGCCATACTCGTCCGTGTTCTCCGAGCTCCATCCCTCCTTGGACGTGTCAATCTTGGCAGTGGATTTCGACACAGTGTACGTCGTTGGGCCATGGCCGCTGATAATCTCCTGTTCGAGGTTGGGGTGGATATCAACGCTGAAGTTGGCTGATCCGGGGACCATCTGGTACCGCCAAAAGAGCTTTCTTATGTCAAAGTTTTGGTCATGTAGGGATATGATCTCGGCGGGCAAGTCGACCTTGTCCATCTTGACGTCGATGAGGGCGGCTTCCATGTAAGGAGGATCACTCCTGTGAACCGCACGCAATATCCGCTTCATGGCATACTTTGCCTCGGGAGTTTGACGTGCCAGGACTGCGAGGTCGGCCTCGCCAAAGAGCGTCCTGGGTGCGATGGTTGCGCCGCAGGACGCTCCAGCGACGAGCGCCGACAGGATCGTCCATGGGACCATGGCGAATGCTTCAGTAGAGCCGGATAGTAGACGAGTCGTCAAAGATTCAGAGCAAATGATACTATCCTAGACAAGCCTGAAGGCGACGGCTTTCATGTCTTCAGCACGGACGAGTTGTGGTGAGTGTGAAGTGCAGTAGTGTATGAATATCAGGGGCTTAGAGTCGCTCCTGAAGTCTGGTGGAAGACGTTGAGGATGTGGATGTAGACAATGACAACCTATACCGCGTGCAACAGGGCTCACTATAAGACCATCTACACAGTACGGTACATTTGACAGTACTCCATATGGCGACTGAAAAGATTCAACTGCATAACAAATCATTGGCCACCGTCATACGTCAGTCTGGTTGTGGAGGCTGGTGTACTGTACAGCACAGCATTCATGTTCCCTTCAGGGACGGAGACAAAGATTGAACAGGGTATAGCATCATTCTAGAAGCTCAACAACAGGTTGCGTTGGGAATCCTCGAGTCATGCAACTAATTGAACGGCAACCGGATCCGAGCACAGGGGTTCAAGCGGGGAACCACGCGCAAAGGTCTTTGGTTCTTGAGCCACATCGAAAGGAAGGAATTCCGACGCATCGTGTGTTTGCGGGGCTTTTCAAAGAGCCCCAGACGGATGATCCTGGATGACTTTCAGTAGCCAGTACCTATCTCATGCAGTGCAGCACGCCCCGAGATGCAAGTTGTCGAATTTCAAGGTCCAACCCAGAGAGCCGACCTGTGCTTACAGTGCTGTAAATAAAGCTCCCTATCGATTGATTTCATATGTACAGTAAATCTTCGCTGCCAAGTGCTTGACGGCGTGTTCATCAGGTATGCATGTCACTCGAGATAACGCAGACTCGGTCCGGTATCTCTCCATCGTCTCGAACCATTATCGGCCGAGCCGAGATTAAAGTGTGGTGAAGCTCTCGCAACCCATCCTATCTGTGGACTCAATCATGAATATGAAATCTCATTCACGGCACAGCCACGAGGCGTACCGCACCGTTCCGTACCGCACCGTACCGTACCGTACTGCCCGGCGTGTTACACGGAAAATGCCCGAATCTTTGGGGGATATGTGCTCGACTGTTTGCTGCATGATCGAGTGATGACGAATCATAATGCTCCCAGAAGCTTCAATGCAAGTCATTCAATCTGGTACAATAGTGGGACTTGCAACGGAAAGCTTGCCGAGCCAGCAGAGAGTGGAAAGACATCAAAATCAAGTCTGGTCGAACCAAACAAGCTCTGACAAATCACTGAGTCACTCTGACTATGTCATACACGGGCCCAGCCAGCTTGGGGTTCTGTGAAGGCTCTTGCTACCTGTACTGCACTGTACTGATGCAGTAGTGCTATGCTGTACAGTGCAAGTGGATACAATCCAGTAAATGTGAAAGTTCCTTACTCAATTCACGTTTCCATTCAATGTTCTCAGCCGGGCCACAGTTGAGTCTCTCGTTGACATGGAGCATTGAACGTCATCCTGAGCTGAATGCGCTTTCGTGACATCAGACGTCTCTTAAACAAGACAAGTTTTAAATAACTATACATACATTACTGTACCTACAGTAATATCTTCACTTTATGCACGTGTGTACTATACTGTACTGCAGCTTACCGTAGACCCTTAATTCAGAGTTATACTCCAGTATCATGCAATGGTTTCCTCCCGTTTCTTGAATCCTCGAAGGGAAAGTGGGCCACCATTTGAATGTTTCGCTGCCAAGGCTCAACGCCAAGATACAAATTCTGCAGCTGAGGAATCACTCCAAAGTCTTCTTGACCAGACAGAAGACGGGCGTAGTGTCCGGTACAGTAAGATCTACCGTACACTACGTATGATGTCTTTACTTCGTACCGTGGATAGGATTCCCAAACAAGTAGTGTACTCGATCCAAGGGACTACGATGCAATTCAGTATTAGAACACGACTGCTTGCACGTCTCGCGATACAGCTGATCGAACCTCGAAACTTGGTCGCAGATTCTAGTTCCATCTCGAAATCTCACAAAGAATCACTTCTTGTACTGTAAAAGCTACTGTATGTCCCGATGCCTGCACACCTGACAGGGGTTGCGGACTGGAGACAACTGTAGCGAGTTGCATCTACGTTCAGCATCAACATCCACTGGCCGACTACGTACGGTCCGGTATTGTCAACGTCGCCAATAAATTGCAGGCGCTAGGGAAGGCCACTTTGCCGTAGGCGGGATGCCGAAGTGTTGATGCGAATACTGACTCTTGCTCAGGGAGTTGCCAGGGCATTACTGTAATTATGTTGGCATAGGTAAAGGGGTGATGCATTATACTGCACAGTACTCTCTGTACTGTACTATACTGTACTGTAATAGAGCTGGAAGCATCGACTGTCGCTGCACCTCCCGCGCCAAGCGCTACAGCATCAACCATGTAGAAATGATTCCAGTCTCTGGTGCCACTATTATTTTTATTCAGAGCATGTGGTCTACCTGCGGAGTACAGCACATGTCAAAATGTTGGCATGCTGTGTTGATGTCCTGAGCAAAGGCCGTCGAGTTGGATCGGAATCATTCCATTCTATTCCGTTGTATCCACGTAATTCATGGAATCATGGGCAGAGATATATCACATCTCGAGAAAGTGTTTCAGACAACCCGTCGATCATATAAGGCATGTAAATCGTTCTTTCTCCTTCGATCTTGGGGCGTAACACGAGATCAGATCTTACACCCGACTGCAAGGGGTCTTTCAGGATGAAGGCGCTCTCGCTCTTCTTCTTCCTCTTCTTCCTGCTCCTGGAGTCAGTCCAGGGGCGGGCTCTGCTTCAAGACTGGGGTCTGGCCAAGCGTAACGAGCCCGACCCGAGGGTGATTGAGCGGGAGATTCCTCTGCCCATCGACACCTTCGCCGACGAAAACAAGTTTCCGACCGTCACGACCGTCTACCGGGCGGACTCGAGGAGCTTCGACGACGTTCAAAGGGCCGGCGGCTTCTTCCCCCGTCCGGGCAAGGAGACGCCTGCAAAGTACAGCCTGTGGTCACACGTGCAGGGCGTCATCGCCAACACGGCGTACGTCTCGACAACGGAGATTGCGGGCGACCGCCTCCAATTCTACGCCGAGAACGCGCAGAGGGTGCCGTCGAACAAGGCCGGAAAATCGTACATCTACAAGATTGAGTCATCACGCAACTTTATCGACGTCAACAAGTCCCTCCGCCTCGCCAACTACCTGGGAAACGCCGAGCACGCTGCCATTGGCGGCATCCGCGCCAACCAGATCGTCGGCTGGGTCGAGGCGACCCCCGAGGTGCTCCAGCTGCTCAAGAAGGGCAAGTCGAGCCAGATCTCTTGGACGCCAAACGACAAGTACACACCTCTCCCGGCGCAGTTTCGCGGCA
This sequence comes from Hirsutella thompsonii MTCC6686, assembly GCA_000472125.2. Classification (NCBI taxonomy): domain Eukaryota; kingdom Fungi; phylum Ascomycota; class Sordariomycetes; order Hypocreales; family Ophiocordycipitaceae; genus Hirsutella; species Hirsutella thompsonii. The sequence continues at coordinate 146,252 of APKU01000071.1, forward strand.
GCAGCGTTAGGCCGGAGCTCGCCGGCTTTCCCGATAACCATCCCGCCTGGAAGTCCAAGCCATGGAGCGACATCAGAAAGTCCAACGGCGGAGCGGCACCCGACGTGACGGCTGCGTACAAGAAGGTGCTGAACTCGGTTCCCAACACTCCCCGTCTGGGCAAGGGACCCATTGGCCTTCCCGACGCCGGGGTCCAGGGCACATTTAAGCCCATCAGCGATGACCCTGAAGATGACGATGTCAACGCCGATAAGGAGGCGGAGAAGCTGAGGGCTCAACGGGCGCGACAGCGTCTGCGGGACGCGGCCAGGGCCAAGGAGGAGGCCCCCGAAGAGGGAGAACCCGAGGACGACAATGAGTCCGGGGAGGATAATGGAGAGGCGGCTGCTGCGCGGGCGCGCCAGCGTTTGCGAGGGCAGAATAAGCCTGCTGACAAGCCTGCGGAGGCCCCGACCGACGACAGTCCGGAGGACGATGAGGGCCCACCCGAGGATGATAATGTTGGCGACGATAAGGAGAGGGCCGCGCGGGAGCGAGCACGCCAACGTCAACGAGGACAGTCCAAGCCCAAGGAACAGCCGTCTGAGGACTCCGAGGCCGATCCTGCCGAGGACGATGGCCCCAGCGATGATGGCGAAGACGAACGTCACAACGACGACAGGGCAGCCAGAGCGCGTGCGCGTCAGCGCCAGCGAGAACGGTCCAAGCCAAATGACCGACCTTCCGACCGCCACGACAACGATGATGACGGTCATGACGTCGACGACAGCAACGATGGCGCCGCGGATCGTGACGACGGCTCTTCGAGGGATCGCGCGCGGCCAAGCGGCGACCGCACCAGGACAGGCGGACGCTCTCGTCTGAACAGCGGAAGCAGTGGCAAGGCCGACAAGGACCGCGGTAGGGCGGACAAGCCCAACAGGAAGCCGTCGCGGCTGCCGTGGAGGTCCCGCGGCCGCGGAAGAAATTAGGACAGTAGGAGATGCATCTCGTCGTAAGCGTTGTTAGATGGTTTGTCAAGACTTGAGGATCTGAGAGATAAGGAATGAGCCTCACGCGGAGTCTACCGAGTATGATTACATTGTATAATACACCTTGAAATAGGGTATAATTTCCAGCTCATGTTCTTTCGTCGTTGTTGCCCACGCGTTGCCTGTGCCGGCGCAGCAGCCGATCATGGGGTGTCGTTCGTTGGTCGTCGTCATGCCATGGCCTCTCGGCCGGGAGCACAGGCTTCGGCTATCTCCTACGCCGTGATCCGGTCCGATGCGCCGACCGTGTTCAAAGTCGTGCATGCCCCTGACAGGGGATCGTCGGTAACATGCATGACGAGTTAAACGTCATCCGGAGTTATATCTAAAAGTCAAGTAGAAAGGTTCACCGAAGGAGCGTATGCTGTTCAAAGAAGGGTTTAAAGGTAGTAACAGATCGAAATCGCGATATTCAAGCTAATATGCATGCATGCAACCTTAATAACTATAGTAGGGCGCATTTAAAAACGCCTAATCCGCGTCGCGTCTCTATATAACGCGTCTATTAAGTAAACCTACGATCTTCTTTTCTTTCCTATACTATAAATTATACCTCTAGAAATACTAAAAAAATACTAAAGTCCTTATAAGAGGACGAAGATTATAACGGTATTAATTTTAGGCGTCTTAGCCGCTATTATCGCGGAAAAAGAAAGACTTTCCCCTTAAGCGGTCTATATAGTTAAGAAGTATTACTTAACGTAGGTATTAGCGAGATCTTTACCGCGCTCTAAACGACTAAAGAAAATTATTAATACGGATAAAAGATATATTATTCGATATATTAAAAACGACCTTTTTATTTCGTATAAATAGCTTATCGAATAGGCATCCTTAGACTATTATATAGCGACTTTAAGAAAATACCTCTATAAAGAGGGTATTAAATACTACTATATATTTAGACGATTAAAGCTTTCCGAATAAGCGGCCGCTTAATACCTCGCTTAAGCTAGAAGATACCTTAAAAAGCTAGCTTTTTTTTTAATATAATTAGATCTTCTCGGACGAATCGATAATCGACTATAATAATAACGAGAAAACTAAATAGGTTTTCTACCCTTATATAAGTTAGGATATTATATCTTTAAAATAGCTTCCTAACCGCTATAAAGGTCGCGATTTAAAAAGGATTATATATAACTAAGAAATAAGCCTCTTTAATATTCCTAGATATTTTAGGCTATATTTAATAAAAGACGGTAGATTTCTCTTATATTAATAATTAAAGACCCTAATATAAATAGGGGCGGTATTACCGGCCGGGTTATAAAGGCTACCCTAAACGACTAGCTTTTAATAATTATAGAGCTAGGTATAATATTTACTTAAGATAATACTTCTATATATATAGTATATATTATATAAATATAGCTATAATAGTAAGCGGAAGAAAATAATATATTACTAATAGATTATCCGCCTTATTCTTTTAACCTTAACCCTATTAAAAATCTATAAAAGCTCTTAAAGGAAAAAATAATTAAAAATTATCCCGGCCTTTCTAACCTTTTAACTTCGGATATTATAAAATAAAGGCTTTATAAGGTAGCGGTCGAGGTATAAGAAGAAATTAAAAACGATATATTAAACGGTTTAATAGAATTAATACCCTAGCGTATTAAGGCGGTTATAGCTATACGCGGCTAATATATTAAGTACTAAAAATAGCCTTAAAAAAGGTAGAATTCTAATAAATTAGGTACTTTAAACGGCTTATTAATTAGGGCTAATTTAGCGGAGATATAGGGGTTTAAAGTTAATACGTTATAGTAGCTAATTTTAGTAGAATTTGCATTAGGCGGAACTTTCTTCTAGTCACTATACCTACCTATAGTACCTTAGGTATCTGCGAAATGGACCTACTGTACTTCGTACAGCACGAAGCACGTACGAAATAATGTTACAGAAGCATTGAACCTGCCGACGCCCGCTTATGCATCGGCAAAGGCAACATGAAAGCAACCCCCCCTTATTTCCTGCCGAAGTGAGTCCCAATTAGGCTGCCTAACTTACAGTTCCATTCTAACGCATCTTCTGACTCGTCCCTTTTTCTCACCTCTCGTCATCATCGCTGACAACCCATCTTCACCGCGCAGTCACTCCTTTGTTCGATTCTCAATGCGGTCGCGATACAAGAAAGAATCGCGTCTAGCTACTTCCATCCGACACGGTCCTATAATCTAAATCCCGCCTCGACAGCAACACCACAAGACCGAGACACCAGACGCAAGAGGGGTGCTGCTTCTTTTGCGCGCGCAAGCTCAGCCAGTTCTCCAGATGCGCCCGACAATCACACCGAGCGCCACGTCTGTCGAGCCTCCCGCATACTCATCAGCAGGATGAACCTCCCGACGTGGTTGCGCCCAGAAGGCACTCCCCGGGCGGCGCACGATTACGCGGGCGTTGTCGTGGGTCTCGACGAGGCTCATCTCTATAGCCACTCAGCCAGGACAGCCCGCGTTGCTGGCTCGTCCGCGCGAGATTGCGATGCCACTGACGAGAAGAATGAAGGCAGCGCCGAGGAGCAGGGCATGTTAGCTAGGGACGACGAGGAAGGAAGCGATGTCGATGAAAAGGGGCATGCCGAGTATTCCATTGCCGGCCTTCGCAAGGAGATGCGAGCAGGGCGTAAGGGCCAATGGACCGAATACGAGAGTACGTCGAGCCTCCAAGATCAAATTGTCTGTTCAATTCTAACGACAAATCGAACAACTTCTAGTCAAGAGTAAACTCATCAACAAGGCCATTCAAGACATTGGCATGGGCGCGTACAACTGGCGCCTATTTGTCCTGTGCGGCTTTGGCTGGTTCGCAGACAAGTACGTTCTTCACCATACCCACGTCCATCTCTCTCGCTCTCGTCATCTCCTGTTCCGCTACTGACATTCTCATCTTTTGCAGTCTCTGGCTACAGGTATGTCCGCATCTCCTTGAATCCTGCGTACCAGACTTGACCGACTGACATTCCCCTCTCCCCCTAGGGCGTCTCCCTCTGCCTGCCATCACTATCGGTCGAATTTGCCGTGTCGGAAAAGTCGGTCCGGTACACCACCAGCGCGCTCTTCGTCGGTCTGTCCGCCGGCAGCGTAGTCTGGGGCGTCGGGTCGGACCTATTCGGGCGGCGACTCGCATTCAACTGGACGCTGTTCGTCACCGCCGTCTTTGGCACCGCCGCCGCCGTCTTGGGGACAAACTGGCCGACCGTCTGCGCGCTTCTGGCTGCTGCGGGCTTCGGCGTCGGCGGCAGCCTACCCGTCGACGGCGCCCTGTTCCTCGAGTTCTTGCCGGGGGCGTCGGGTTCCCTCTTGACCTTGCTGTCCGTCTGGTGGCCCGTCGGCCAACTTGCGTCGTCCCTGGCCGCGTGGTACTGCATGACGCGCTGGCCCGCGGAGACCGGATGGCGGTACTTCATCGCGACCATTGGCGTCGTCACCTTTGTCATGTTTGCCATGCGCTTCTTCTTCTTTCGCCTCTTGGAGTCGCCCAAGTTCTTGCTTAATCGCGGACGGCAAGACGAGGCCGTGGCTGTCGTTCATGGCATCGCGCATCGCAACGGCACCAGGACGTGGCTCACCTCTGATATCCTCGATCAAGTTGCCGCCGGCGATGCGGACGCTGACGCTGCGCAGTCTGTCGTACCGTCGAACCGTAATTCGTCGGCCGGGTCCGGCGCTCTCCGCGAGAAACTCCGAGCTTTCACGTTGTCCGGGAACCGCCTCCGCCCGCTGTTCCAGAACCGTACGCTCGGCTTGGCCACGGCGCTCGTATGGTTCTGCTGGGCGAGCATCGGCATGGGCTATCCGCTCTTCAACGCCTTTCTGCCGCAGTACTTTTCCCACCAAAACACCGCCAACAACGCTGCGGCAACCCAAGGCGCCGTGCACTCGGAGACGGAACCCATATCGCCCGAGACATATCGAAACTACGCCATCACGTCCGTCATGGGCGTCCCGGGAAGCCTGCTGGCCGCGTACCTCGTCGACCATCCATCCCCCCTATTCGGACGACGGGGAACCCTCGCCGGGTCAACGCTCGTCTCAGCCGTCTTCTTGTTTCTGTTCGTTGTGTTTGGGACCACCTCCTCGACCCAGCTGGCGTTTTCCTGCGTCGAGGCCTTTGCGCAAAACATCATGTACGGCGTCCTGTACGCCTTTACGCCAGAGATCTTTCCCGGTCCGGTCAGGGGCGCGGGTACTGGCGTGGCCAGCTTCTTAAACCGCGTGGCGGGTCTCATGGCGCCGGTGCTGGCTGCCAATGTGCCCGGCGATGGCGCGACGACGCCGATTCTCATGTCGGCTGTTTTGATTCTTTGCGCGTTTGTCGGCATGTGTCTGATACCCATTGAGACGAGGGGGGCGCAGAGCCTGTGATTTGTTCTACAGCAGAAGCAAGATTTGAAGGAGGCTCCAGCAGAGCAGCAGGAGGCTCTAGCAAAGGAGCCGCAACAACACGACGAAGCGTTTCTAACGCCTCCTCCAGAAGTCATGCCCATTGAAAGACTATTTGATCAAGAATACATAGAGATAGTCTAAGGCATGAGCTTCGCATTCACATCCTTTGCAATAGCCAAGCCATACAGAGATACGGCGTTACCAGTCCCGAAGAACTTAAAGGAAGTCAACCAAAGGGAAGATAAGCAGCTCTGGCTAGAGGCTATGAAGAAGGAAGTCAACAAGCTGGATCAACAGTCAACACATACATTGATCAGCCTTATTGAATTGGATGAGAAGATCCGACCAATCCAACACAGGTTCTAGTGTAGGTTCCTAGCCTCAAAAGGAACACCTTTACAACGTCGTACGTCTTGTTCGATGAGAAGGTGTTCTATGGAGAGGAACAGCGACAACATGTCGAAATACCACACACAGAAGAAGACCAATGGGTTGAGGTCACAGAACAGCAACAGGATCACATTGACCATATGATCGAGAAGCAGTTCCCCCAAAGGTCAGACCTCTACGAAGCAGAGCAGCAGGAGGCTCCAGAAGAAAAGCATTAGAGTAATTCGGCTGCCAATATTTGCCATTCGATGAGCATATAAAAGTGGTATCGTCAGAGTTGAAGTCGAACATCTATCATCTATTCCCGAAAATCCCCGTACACCGAGCCGTGTTGACCTTGCAATCCATCTAGCGAGTACCCTTGGCTCCGCTCGGGGCATCTATCCGCCTCTTCCTGAAGGAAGTACCCAGCGCATCGCGCACCATGGGATCCGACCGTATGGTATTCTGCACCAGCCACTCGCGCATTTTGCCCCGAAGATTGTTGACCACGCCGGGGTCGCCGTGAAAGGGCGCCATCTCCAAGGCCATCATCCGGTCCGTCTCCGTATCCACCTGATTCACAATCGTCTCCAGCCGCTCCAGGCTCTGCTTCAGAGCCTTTTCCTCGCCCATGGCAGCCTGGGTGCGCGCCTGCGTCTGCTCCACGAGCAGAGGGCCGATCTGTGACAGGCCAATGTACAGCGTGATGCAGAGCTTGCGCGCGAGCTGAATCGCCTGAAAAGGTAGGTACGGTGCGCGAGTCGTGACGCGCGTGATGATGGCGTTGGCGACTTCGACGACTAGCGGGAACCCGGGCCGCGTAACGGTGTGCAGCTCAAAGAGACACAGGCCCATGATGATGAGCCATCGATAAAACTTGGCAAACTCCATGTAGCCAAAGAGTCCCAAGAGGTAGATTGTCGCGGCGGCGACGCCGTAATGAGGGAGGATGCCGCGCAAGACGCCCCTGCTGACAAAGTCGCGTATCGTGACGCTCTTCTCCCAGGCGACGACGTCCGGACCGAAGCGCTCGTAGGCGAACCTCTTGGCGGCGTCCTGGAGGGTGTCGCTGGCGAGTTTGAGGTGCATGAAGAAGGAGGCGGAATCGGTCGCGGCGGCGCTGCCGGCCTTGTCGGGGTGATGCATGGCGGCGAGCCTGCGGAAGCGCGACTTGACTTCCCTATCGCTGGCGGTCAGGGAGACGCCAAGATCTTCGTAGAACGACGGCGACGCGCGCAGCTCGTAATCGGCCTCGTAAATGGTGTAGGCAAGGTACGTGGCGACGACGATGATGTTGATGGTGCGCCGGTGCGCGACGAAGCGCGGAGAGCCCGGCGCGGGCTTTGGGTCGCCGGCTCGTATAGTGAAGCCATAGTAGATGGATTGGATCCACGAGGTTGCAATCTGCGACGCGGTGAGGCCATGTTAGCACTGGGTAGAGAGGCCTCTGCGGCGGAACTTGGGACCAATTCGGGCACAATCAGCGTTGGGGGACTTGGGGGGAAGGGTAATGCGTACACTTGGGAGAAACCACCAGCCTATTATTGAGAGAAAAGAGGACATTGTGAACAACAGCAACGCAGCATCGTCGACGGAGCTGGCGAAGTTAGCAAAGAAGGGCAAAGACAGGTGCAAGGACAAAGGATTTTCTCGATGCGATAAGTGGCCGGCAGCGTTCCTTGGCGATGACAGAGTGTCGCAGCGGGCGATAAGATAAGGCCATGGTGGGGTTGGTTAAAACCTAGGCACTGGACTGGATAACCCAGGCGCATCGACTCCCTGCACATCAAACCAGGCACTTTAAGGGGTCGATGGGCCCCGCTGCATCGGCAACAACGTGGGTTTTGCGGGGGAGGACATTAAGCGAGCCCCTCTTCCGATTGTTGATCTCGTCAATTAACTTAGATTCACTCTAAAAGTCTACGTCCAGCACCCAACTGATCAAGGGCATTCTCATAGTAACTCACAATACAGGCCATACTCTGATTTTCCAGTTACTGGTTGCTTTCAAGTTCCAAGAATAGTAGAGAGACACAAGTTGACAGTCGACACTGCCGACACACGACCGTTACAAAAGAAGCAGGTCCAAGAAAATCAGCAAAGCATGACGGCAAACAGACTCGGGGCTCCCAGGTCGGCGTCATGCTTCTCTGCGACCGTGGCAAACAAGAAGAGGCGTGGCCGGGTGCGCTTCCGTATGACCAAAAAGTCAGCGCGCCCATGACAGTCACGCCGCCCGCAGTCGAGTGTCGACGACTGGGCATCATAATCTGCATGATCGCCGACGGTGATTCGAGTAAGTAGCAAGAGATGCCAAGATGTGGGCAGAGCAGATGAGATTGTAATCTTCATGGGTAATCCGAAAAAGCCATCTGCACGGGTTTGCTGCAGTTCTTTCCCTCCCCAACCAGGTGGAAGCGCGCCTTTCCTCCAACTCCCACCCCCCAAAAAAGTGTCTGTTCCCCCCGGACAAATAGGAAGGCACATTTAGGTTTGGTTAGAGCCCAGGCACTTGCATATCCCGATTTCTCCCAACTCCAACGTACCTGAAGTTCCTGGCAGCCAAACCCTTTTGAACAAGTCCCGTCCCTTGCACTGACTGGTGCGGGATCCAGGCACCAGACAGCTGCAGGCCTCCGTCCATCCTCCCAAGTTTCCAACCCCGCTAGTCAGCCCGACGGCCGGGAGCTGCACGCTCACTCGGGCCTCTCCCAAAATGCAACATACGCCACCGCAGGCCTAAAGTAGGAGGGGATCATGCGGGTGATTATGTGGATTGTTCCAACTTTACCAGCACCTTCTCCTTTTCGTCCCGCTTCGGTCCCCCCACCCTCCTCCTCCTCTTCCTCCTCGGCGGCGGCGGCGGCTTCTGCGCCAGAAACGAACCTGCTGTGCCGTGCACCGGGCCCCATTGGCGGGACCATCTGAGACAAAGTGCCGGCAAAGGGACGAATCCGATGACTTGGCCTGCTGCCATCTCCTGAACCCTCCCATTTACATCTTTTTCCTACTTTAATTTTTGCTTCCTGCTTGCCTTTTTGCCCTCGCGCAAACCGGTCGAGTCCGGCAGACTCTCCTTGTTCACCCTTGGACAAGCCGCATGGCCCCCATGTGGCCGACACAAGGTCAACAACAAGGTCATCCTGCCCGCTCTCCCATTGTCACTCGTTCTTACAGTGGTCCCCTTGATCCTTCATGAGAGGGGTAAGGCATCTTGCTATAAAGAAAAGGTGGTTTGCCCCGGTGCGGGAAAAGTCGAGAAGAGGCAAAGAAACACGACTGAGCCTGACACTGCCCGCTCCTCCTCGACGGTCTCTTTCATTACAATCGCGAAAACTGCATAGCGTTCTTTTATTCTTTTCGTGTGTGTTGTGAGGCAGGATGCGCCCTTCAAGTCTCTGGAGACTCTCCCTCGCGTGCCTCCTCCCGGGCATCGGCTCGGCGGCGGCGGCGGCGGCGGCATGCAACGGCAACGACAAGCTGTGCGGCCGGCGCTACTCGGACATCACCTTCATCGGCACCCACAACAGCGCCTTTGTCGGAGACACGCCCTTTCACAACCAGTTCGTCTCGGTGACGGAGCAGCTCGATAGCGGCGTGCGCTTCCTGCAGGCCCAGACGCACAACCAGTTTGGCCAGATTCAGCTGTGTCACACCTCGTGCCTGGCGCTCGATGCCGGCCCCTTGACCGATTATCTGGAGGAGGTGGCCGATTGGATGAATCGACACCCAAACGATGTCGTAACCCTATTACTCACAAACGGCGATTCTATTCCCATGGACAAGTTTGACGCCGCCTTTCGCAGTAGCAATCTCACGCAATACGTGTATCGACCCAAGGGTATCGTGGCCAAGAATCAGTGGCCGACGCTGCAGGAGCTCATCAAGGCCAAGACGCGACTGATTGTGTTCATGGGTGAGTCCCGTCCCTACCGATGAGAGAGGTCTTGTGCGAGACTGACCCCCTTGCCTGCAGACTACCACATGGACCAGTCCAAGGTGGACTACATCATTAGTGAATTCGACTACTTCTGGGAGACGCCGTACGGCATCACGGACAAGAACTTCCCGACGTGCAGCGTGGACAGGCCGTCCAACGGGGACCCCAAGAGGCTCATGGGCATCATGAACCACATGCTCAACTTTCAGATTGGCAAGATTGTGTTTCCCAACATGATTGATGCAGCTACGACGAACTCGCTGGCCTCCATTAAGAAGCAGGTCGACCTGTGTAAGAGCCAGGGACGGCCGCAGCCCAATGTCATTTTGGTGAGTCTTTTCTCATGTTAGCCATACGAAGTAGTCAATTTTCGCGTGCTAATCTTGCGTGGTTGCAGCTCGACTGGGTCAACATCGGCGAGGCGCAAAAGGCGCAGCAAGTATTGAATGCCTTATGATGAGAAGTGTGTGGATGAGCCCACGATGAGATGAGTCCATGGACATGAAGAGCGCGACGAGCTTTTCTTGGGTGTCGCATCTATATTTTTTGGTATATATCAACATTGGCATAGACCTATTCATCAGCTTGTTTGACATATACTTTTCAATATTATTTTTCCCTTTAATCGGGTGTCACCGTTCAAAGTCTATGAGTTCCAGAGAGGGTGCGTCGTCCTTGTCGGTGCAAGCGTAGAGCTTGGGCGGAGCAGACTTGGCATTATGTATTTCTCAAACACGCTTGGGGATTAGGCGCAGCATCGACTTGGCAAGACGGGGGAAAGCAGAATGCGGGGAAGAGATGCGACGGATGTTGTTCTCGCTTTTTTGTATTCTGCTGTTCTGAATGCATGCACTTTTCAGGAACCGGATGAGATAAGTTGAGTCGAGATTGATGCTGGTTGGTGGACAACGAATGAATAAGCTCACTTCTGGGATCGGTCTCAAGCTTGTTGGATTGGTCCGTTTTGCCAGCGCCGCAAAAGGTGAAAGGGGAGGGCAGCAGCAGCAATTTCTCCAGAAAACGCACGGCAGCCAACCAGGCAACACTGGACAATTAACGCGACAGCCCCCCAACTCAGGACACACCACAGATAGAGAGAGAGAGAGAAACGAAGCGCGCGATGGAAGGAATGGATGGACTAGGCAAGCGACGACAGATGATGCCATTCGAGGGGATGCCGCGTGCCAAGATGGGCAAAAACGTGGTGCGTGGAACTTGCAGTAAGACTGACTGTCCAGTCGACGAGGGAAAATAGACTGAAATGTTTCCAGTCCCCTGGTCCTGTCAGCCTGGGATTTGATAGGCGTTGATTGGCTGTGCTACTTCTGACCCCTGGTAACTAGACCCACTGAGCTTGCGGCTTGGGGCTGAGGTCTCCACCTCTGTACGCGCAGTGAACTGCGAGCTGTACTGTAAGTTACGTTTCCCTGCGAGCTGACGAAGGTGCGGTACTGCGGCAGGCGGCACTGGCTTTCAAAGTCCATGTTGGATTGTCCAGGATCTAACTTATCGGTACAAAATCAGCCATGGTGCATTCTCGCTCACACTGCGTGCGCGCTCATATCAAGGAGAACGGACAGTCTTGTTTCATATCATAGTAACTTCATTCGTAAAAGCTTTATGCTCATGATACTGTACGTACTTCCTCGTCAGCATCCGCAAAGTCAACTTATACGCGACAAGTGGTGTTTACTGTACGTATTACTTGATACGTGCTTTTTGCTTCCTTTTCCCAGCGCCAACTTTCTACTCAACTTTCTACTGCTGCCAACTTACCACGTAACTTACTGCGTGTGCAAAGTGGCCATGTCTCAGCTCTCGAGCTGTACCGCGCTGTAAGTTCAATGTTAGCTCGAGCAAACATTTGACCTGACCCCCTTTCCGAAGCACCACACACCCCCTGGTCCTCCCGCGGCGTCCTTTTGGTCGCCAATTTTCTTGCTTGTTTCCCTGCCGTACGAAAGTAGTCTTCCATCGCCCCTTCTTTCCCTCTTCGCCCAACCGCGATACTCTCGACTTCTCCTCCCGACATCTCCCATCCCATCCCAATCATACCTACTTCCACCCCATACTAATCCACCTCAGCATCGCGAGAAGAGCGCGCACCCCTCCCCTCCTTTGAGCGTGTGCGTGTGTGCCCTCTGCGCGAGGACTCGACAAAGCATGCTGCTCACGACATTTTGGCGCGCGGCCGTCGTCGCTGCTGCAGGTAAGCTGCCTGTTTTTGCCTACCTCGTTCCCCCTTTGTGTCACCATCCTTTTCCGGCTCTTCGCACAACATGCCCATTCGAGACGCTCTCTGCGTATCATCAAGTCGAGAATTACCCCCCCCCCCCTGGTTCAAGACGATTGTTTTTCTCTTCATACACAAACGACAAGCTATTTCACGATCGTGAGTAGACTCTGACAAGCCTGCTACTCTAGCCATAGCTCCCCATGCCGCGTTGGCTGCCTCTGCTCCCGACAATGAGACCATGCCCGATGGCCAGTCCAACTTCATCTCGCCCGGCGGCGAGCTCGCCTTCGCCTTTACCGTGCCGCCCGCGGGCATCCACGACGTCTACTTCAGCTTGCGCGTCTCGACCGAAGTCTCGTGGGGCGCCGTCGGCCTCGGCAGCGACGACATGAAGGGCGCTCTCTTTCTCATGCTCTACCGCGACGAGTCGGGCACAAACGTCACTTTCTCACCGCGCCTCGCTTTTGGCAACTACGAACCCAAGTTCTACCCTGATCTCGAGTACGAGGTGCTCCCTGGCACCGGCATCGTCGACGGCCACATGGTCTTCAGCGCAAGGTGCATCAGGCATTGCCGGAGCTGGCCCGCCCAAGACACGAACTCGGGCTACATCGACGTCTCGTCGCCCGACTCGAAGACGATTTACGCCCTCGGGCCGCGCGAGAAGTTTGCCAGCGATAGCAAGGAGGCCGGCCTCAAGTTTCACCGCGAGTTTGGCGTCTTCACCATGGACATGAAGCGCACCGGCGTTCCCGATGCGCCCTTCCTCGACGCCGACTCCAAGGATGTCGGCACCAAGCTGCTGTATAAGAAGACGCCGAGGTCAGACTACAAGGCGGGTCTTCATGGCGCCTTCATGGTCTTTTTCATCGTCGTCATGTTTCCCTTTGGCGTAGTGCTCCTAAGGCTCGGCCGCTGGGCCAGATGGCACGGTGTCAACCAGGTCGTCGCTGTCGCGGGTGTTCTCGCCGGCATGGCCTTGGGTATCCTGACCAGCTTTCACTATCAGAGGGTGCGTCTGACTCGAACGAAATGCCCAACGTTGATGCTGACAAGACCCTCAGTCGCGAAGCTTTAACTCGTATCATCAAATCTTTGGCTTCGTCATCATTGCCTTTATCCTCGGTCAGCTCACGCTCGGCGCCATGCATCACCAGAAGTATCGCAAGACCCAGGCGCCTACGAAATACGGCAAGATTCACCTCTGGCTCGGAAGAATCATCATCTTTGCGGGCACGCTCAATGCCTTCTTGTAAGTCCGAGTTTCTTGTCAGCTGTCGGTTCGCGGACTAATTGCTTGTAGCGGCTTCACCTTTGCCCTTAACCGCAAGTACGGCATGGTACTTGCTGGGCTTATTCTAGTCGGCTCGTTCACCTTCATCTTCCTTGCCGTAGGGCGGCAATGGATGACCAACAAGAGACCGTCACGCGGTCCCCGTGGTTCGCCTCGAGCTGGCGCGTCTGGCGGCCACCAGCAGCAGCCCTGGAGGGAAGAGCAGCAAAACGGTTCGGGGGCGGGCTATCCGTCATATCCTCCACCGGGGTATGAGCCCCCATCTCAGCAGATTGGCTTGCAATCGGTCCCGGTCTCGCCCGCGCCCCCAACGCCATGGAAGAGCTCCGACGCCAAGGACTACGAAGACGATCCGGCGCTGGGGTCCGCTCAACGGCCGAGAGAGTTTGCATAGGCTGTCTTGTGAATATTTCTGCTTCTTGTCTCATTAGCGATGGGTCTTTGTGGCCATGCGCATAGGGTGCCGTGCTTGATGCTGGCGATTGTTTGGGTCGGGTAGCCTCGGCGTTGCAACATGATGAAATATCCTGAGAATATATAGGACTTGACTGTCCCGCTTTCCGTCGATTGCATTTTTTCTCGACACAAAACAAACTCTGCTTGATTCTGATTGTTTAGGATTACTACTTCCTCCTGATTGAGGGTGATCGGCGTGTAGTTAAACCTGCCGGCCGGGAAGCACCGGACCAGGGCCCCGCTTTCATCGCCGAGACCGGCAGGCGACACAGAAGCTCCACCTCGCAAGTCCTCGGCCTAAACGACCAGCGGCCACCAGCTGGGTCCAACCCCAGATTCTGAACTACATATTCGTACGTACATCCCCGCGTCACCTCGAGCGACCACGGGAGCTTTCGTCTCGCTCCGGAACGAGCGATAATGGCCGCCGCCCTCATGACGATTGAGTTGCCCGCCGGCGAGCGCGTCGTCGTCGACGTGGAGCCCCTGACGGCCGAGGCGTTTGCGCCGTTTGGCAGCGTGGTTCAAAATCCGCGGCCCGATCTACATCCCCTGGCCGTTGGGCGGGATGCTGATGACGGCGGCGGCACGACGGCCACAGGAACGGGGACGAGAATAAGCAGTGATACGGCGGCAGGAATAGGCCAGGCGAAACTACCGCCAAACGCCGTCAGCGCGAACCAGGGCACCGCCATACAGTACCGCAATGCGAGTCCGGTGAGCAACTTGTATGCGCGTGCGCCGAGCGGTGGGCCGGGAGAGCCCGTCATGAGCGTGTTTGTGTGTGCGGCGCGAGTCTTGGAGGCTGCGAAAGAGCGGAGAGAAGGGAAAGGGGGAGGTTCTGGACGACCCGAGCTGGCGGTGCGGTACTTGGAGCGACACCCCTTCACGACGCAGACGTTCTCCCCGTTGGCGTCGTCGGCGACGGAGTACCTCGTCGTCGTGGCGCCGAGTCTGTCGCCGAGCTTGCGCGACGAGGGGCTGCCTGTTCCGAGTGAGGATTCAAGGGCCTCGTCATCTCCAATTATCACCGACATCATCGCCAACCCCGCAGCCGCCGCCACAAACAGCAGTGTCAAGAGCAACGTGAACGCCAACCAGGGAAGCTACGCAGAGGGGCCATGGAAGCTGCCGGGCCGCGGGCTGCCAGACGTCCGCAGGCTGCGAGCCTTTGCGGCCACGGCGGCGCAGGCCGTGACGTACGGCGCGGGGACGTGGCACGCGCCCATGGTCGTGCTCGGCGGGCCGGGCCAGGCGCTGAGCTTCGCCGTCTGGCAGTTTGCGAGCGGCGTGGGCGTCGAGGACTGCCAGCTCGTCGAGGTGGCGGCGGAGCCGGGCGTGGCGGTGAGGATGCCCCGGATGGGAGGGACGAAGGAGAAGCTGTAAGCGGGGGGAGATGTGTGCATTGTACGGTCTCAACGACGTCTGCTGCTGTGGAAGTGTGGAGAGCGAGCTTATGGATACGTGGCTCTCGGGTATGATTTAGCAAGCCATTCTCGTTTGGTGTATTTACGTTGTTGGCATGGTTCGTTGTCGGTGGAGGTAACTTTTGAGGCAGGGGCAGTCACGGTGCCAATCATCGTGTATAGTGTGCCCCCAGCTACTTTTCATTGACTTTCCTACACATTAATGCCATTGGAGGCGTTCACGCCGGATTTCGGTTTGTTTTGCAGCTTCGTCGCCTTTACCGTTCACAGTTTTGAGTGTAATCCAAGACGCCCGGCCGACTCTTCCCACTCCACCCACCCTATACTCGGACACGCAAAATCAGTGCGACATGAGAAGTTTCGATGTTTCGAGCGCTGCTGCAGGATCTACACTACACAACATAAAAAAGTGTATACGCATCATATATACAGTCAAGACACTTAATGTGTGAATTTTCATTTGGATTCGAGACTATGTGTCTCTGTGCTTTTTGAGAACATTAGTAATCTTGCGTCTTTTACTCAACCTCCAGCAGTAATCGAACTTCCTCGTATCATGAGCATTCTCTATGCTCTGTCGATTGTCTCGTGAGAGTACAACACCAATTCGATCACTGATTCTCAGAGGTACAGACAGCAAGAGATGGAAGACCTTTCGGGCGTGGTCCCTAAGCCCGGCGAGAACCCGTACTCTGTCCTCATCAACGCCTGCAAGGACAAGCACGTAAGACGATAGTCCCCGTCGAGTCTTCACACGTGTACTATCTCGAAGACTTTCTAGAAAGAGATTCAACACTTGTATGAGGTTCATCGCACACGCCGCAATGCGCAGCAGCGAGAAAGGTTCCTGACCTCGGACTTCACCGGCTTGGTGATTGATCAACATCTGCTGCGACTCGAACGGCCCGTTACGGAACCAGGCTTTCGCGATGAGAGGAATTGCCTCGTATTTTGGGCCCGTCCGCCGATTCATGTGCTTCGGTTGGCAGCTCAGTTGCAGGACATTTTGAAGCAGGCTGCCCCCAGTGCGTTCTCTCGTCAATTCTCTCCTGCTATTCACAGAACGCTGTGAAGAGGCCATTCACTGATGAAACACAGACATCTGGCTTATGCCGACATATAGAATGCACATGACGACCCTGGAAGTCACCTTCTCCAAGACGCCGGATGAGATTGCGTCTCTTCTGGCGAAACTACGACCGGCTCTTCCGCGCATCACCTCTTACACACACTCGCACCGCGCAAGACTGGTCAAGCCGTACATATCCTACGACCTCTCCGCCTTTGCCGTGTCCTTTCTCCCGGCCGCGGGCGAGCCTCCGCTATCTCCAGCCCCGACGAGCCCGGATCCGCCAGAGGCCATCCTCGAACAGGGCGACGGCTACACGTACCATCACCTCCGGCGGGACGTCTTCGACCTCGTCCGCGAGGCCGGCGTCGAGGTCGGCTCGCGCTACCAGGTGCCTAGCGCGCACATCACGCTGGGCCGCTACTTGGACGACGCTGATCACGACTCGCCGGAGAAGAGGCAGGCCTGGGTGCTGGCCATTGACCGGGTCAACAAGTGGCTGGAGGAGGAGGTATGGGATAGGCCCGGCGCCGACTTCATTGGCGAATGGGTGGTCGGCCACGAAAAGGGGCTGGATGCAAGGAACGGAACCCTCTGGTATGGAGGGGGCAGGACCGTAATGCTGGGTGAGGGGTTCTAGGCTGCGGTGCTTGGGATAAGTAGACCCGAGATGCCGAAGAGCTCTCTTTTCGTCGATTGACCATTCATTCATTGACACTGCTTCCTTTGACGGCTCATCTGTGTGTTCTTGTGAGAATGTCCCTCATTGCATCCACGGCTCATTGTTCGCAAGGCCTCGCTGACTTCTCCCAAGCACGAAATCACGCACGCGCAATCGCCTCGAACCAAAACGGACCGGGCACAGAGAATCTCGTTGAATCATTCCCTATGAACCGTTGCCCCCAAAGGGGGACGCTGTACCCCGCCTTCGCCCATGTCCGTGATGCCCAAATGTCGCAAGGAGAAGCACGAGAAATGGAGTGACCCAAACAGAATGCACTTAGAAAACCAGAGCCGCACCCTTCGTCTTCTTGTCACCGCTGTAGAGAACATATCGTCAGTATTCGTGCTCAAAAAGATGCCTCCCCGCTGCGAGCTCCATGCGTAGAAGGGAGCTCCGGCGAGACGGGCGACCGGTCCAACGTACCCCAGCTCAAAGTGCTTGCATCGCTTCAGCGCCAGCTGGCACTTGGTCTTGCACTTGACGCACTCCAATCTCAGGACGACCTTCTTGGTCGTCTTGGCCTTCTTGTGGAAGACGGGCTTGGTCTGACCACCGTAACCGGACTGCTTTCTGTCGTAACGGCGCTTACCCTGGGCGAACAGGGAGGCCTTGCCGGCCTTGTACTGCGTGACCTTGTGCTGGGTGTGCTTGCGGCACTCCTTGCCCTTGCAGTAGGTGTTGCGCGTCTTGGGAATGTTGACCTGCAGTTGTCCGGGTCAGCCTCTCTATCTCTCATTCGCGTCCGTTCTTCCAACTGCGCGCTCTGTAGGCAGGGCTTCGAGGCTCGAGGCGGCTCGCGGTTGTCGATCGCACAGGACAGTCTCGAGGTCGGTCGAAGCTCGGGCGCTCTCATTCGAACGACAAAGAGATATTTTCGCATTTCCTGGGTTGCAAGTGTACTGGTCTGAGGCGTCGTCGTTCGGGTGCTGCTGCAAAGGCGAGGGCTGATCGAATTTCGACTCCGAGACTGTCATCGTGGGGCCGCAACCGCTCGCGTTCTCGGGGGCCATCGAGTGCATCCGCCAATTCATTTCGAGATTCTTCCTGCGCGCTGCGAGGGATTCGGCGATGAAACGTACCATTTTGACGACGTTGTGCGGTGTCGTGACTTTTGGTGGTTGGTGATGCGGGATTCCCTAGAGTCGGCGGAGTTTGGCAAGTTTTGGTGATTTTTCGCTTTGTGGGCGAGTAGGGTCGGCGCCTTTCCGCATCGAGACGTGTGGCTCAGCATGCCGAGAGGTGCGCCACAGCTTGTCGCCTCAGGCCCCCACTCTGCGCTCCTCGTTCTCAGGGCTGCGAAAACGGTGCCCCACCCCGGCATGAGCGTGGACCCGATCCGAGATTTGGCCGTTGTGGCATCCATTGCCTGCCCCTCATGCCTTGTCCATTTCCCCCGGCCTCGGACCTTCACTGAGCCGTCTCGTCAACCTCTCCGGCCGCGCAGTAACTTGCATACCCGCCACGATTACTCTTGCGCTGCTCAAGCTAGTGACGATTTCTCAATCCGCGAAAGCATCGATCTTAGCGGACGATTATCTAGTTCAATAGATTCGCTTTTCGTCGCCGACCGCCTTTCTTCATGACGGAGTTCATCGTGGCCCTGTTGTGCTTGCTTCCTTCACCTACAGCTGATGCATCGATGACTCGGCCACGATAATCCGGAAGTCGCTCAGCTCTCTAGGAGTGTTCCACTCATAGCAAAGTTCTCGATGGAACTGAATCACCGCGAGCCGCTTGCCAAGCCAAAGCGACCAGCATGAGGATTTACTTTTCTCGCTCAAACATGTGAGGCCAGCCTGGGGAACCGTTCAAGTTGCGAATAGGCAGCCGCGATTGCCAGATGAAAAGCTAGTTTCCTAGCGCAGAGATGAATCGAAACCACCTTCGCTCGCCTAGTCAACTTTGCTTGCCCTAGTCAGCCTAACGAAGTCGAGCGAGCTAGTCAACGGTTTCTCACCTTGCTCTCTCCCGCATTCTTAAATCCCATGGACACGGCCCAAGTCGATGTTCGCTCATCTATCGCCGATCCGTGAATGGGGCTGTCTTTCGACAGGATTTGAGGTTCAGATCTCAGCCTGGCCGACGATGTTACCTCAGGTTGCGGAAGCATGACTTTCTTCTGCTGTCCACGTCGGTCTCCCCGTCTTCAGCAATGAATGGCGAACAATGCTCGTTTTGTGAGCTTGACGGCGAGGCTGCATCTACAGCAAGAGGATGGCGGTTCGAAGTCGAGACATGCTAATGACATGCCTGATAGGTATGCAGAGGGGCTTTTGGCTCCAAGGCTACCAGCAAGTCACATTGCTGGCTAAATGCCTCGAGAAGCCGGGAAGCGCCCTAAAATGTTTCAGCGACCCGGCTCCCGCGCCCGATTTTCAGGGCCCGATTTGCCCGGCCTCCTTACCTCAGCCATTGGCGAAGCTGTCGGGTCAACCCGAGATTGTCCTCAGCCTCTCATCGTGATACCTGTCCTGCGGCGGCCCTGCGGCTGCGTCGCTCTCCATCGTGGCTCTTGTAGCGACGTGTATGCTCTTCAACCCGGGAACAAGTGATCGTATCGGATTACTGGCGGTCGAGATGACGAGTATATCTTCACTGCCTAGCAGTCGAGTAACTAACACTTGAGCCAGTAAGGCCTAGATTCCTCGTGTCGCTTCAACCTCTTGTCCCGGGACGGCTCCGCATCTAGCCCTGTCTGCACTTGAGACATGCCTAGAGTTGCCATGAGACAGAAAGGTGGAAGAACGCTCCATCGGAGCCCTTTACCTGCCTCCTCTCGAAATTTTCCGTACTGCTCTCTAGCCTTGCGAGCCTTGCTGGGATCAAGAGCGATACGCGTGAAAACCATGGCCTGGCGTCAAGATAGCCGAAACAGGGGGCTGATGTCATGGCCTATCTGGAGCTTCAGGACGAGCATTCCGCGAGCACTCGTGCCATCTGAATCACGGAGCTAGTGTGTGAATCGGGGGGGTTGAGCTCCTATCGGGAAAGGCAGTCCAAGTTCGCAAACTAGGCTGGTGCACTTGAGCAAAATGTAACCATATATATGCATGCTATCGTCGCCCCCAGAAGAGCTGAGGGAGTTGTGTACCGCAAGTAAGTGCTCTCGTCAAAGTTCGCCATGTTGCACCGGCTGCTTGCCTCGTGCTTGGCCCTCGGCCTCGCCGGCGTGGTCCACGGTCAAACTGCAGGAAACCCCTACCCAGTCATCGGTCTATCGTCCACTGCGCAGAATGTTCCCATTCGGCGTGAGATCAATGACCTGCAGAACGAAGCTGGCCCTCAATGGTATTGTGCTCACTTCTCTCACATTATTCGAGGAAGCAAAGCTAACAACGCTTTCAAGGGACCTTTACGTTCAGGCCGTTGCTGCCATGAAGGCGGCCAACTCTAGAGACCCATTGTCATGGTTCCAGATTGGCGGTAAGTTCGAGGCTTCTCGCAGCAATTTTCGAGAAATCACGAGTGCTGATAGTTCGTCACACAGCTATCCATGGTTTGCCTGCTATTGAGTGGAATAATACTGGTCGACGAAACAACAACGGCTGGGGTGGTTACTGCCCTCACGGTGTAAGACGCACCCCCATCACAACGATGAAGCCTAAGCTAATGTCCATTCTAGGAGGCTATCTTCTTGCCGTGGCACCGACCCTATGTCGTGCTGTTTGAGGTACGTCTTGCGCAAATTCACATACTCTGTTTACCGACGGATTATGATGCCATCATCCAGACGACGGCTCTCCCAAGGGTTCATGACTAACTTTCATCTTAGCAAGTTCTGGTCAGCCAAGCGAGACGGATAGCCGCCACCTATCCTCCTGCGACCCGCAGCCGGTATATGGGAGCTGCCGAGCAGCTGAGAGCACCCTACTGGGACTGGGCATCTTCGGCCGAGGTTCCGCCCGCGACGGTGCCAGGCTCCATCACCATCAACACGCCTTCGGGTAGAAGGACAATCCAGAATCCTCTGGGAGGTTACACGTTCCCCACTGAGGCCACTCAAGGCGCCTTCGGAACCTTCAACCCTAATCCCCGGAATGCCATCTCACGCTGCCCGTCCCCCAACTCGTACCCTCAGTCAGCCAACCAGATGCTTCAGCAGAACAACCTTGGCGAGCTAGTTGTAAGTAGATTGCCAAAAAAGCGGCCTTGTGTGAAGAAAAGGCGACTGACAACCATTTTAGTATGATGCCTTTGTCTACTCTCAGACGTTCGAGGACTTTTCGTCAACGGCAGGAAGCGGTGTCAGTCTGGAGCAGTCTCACAACCTGGTACACACCTTTGCGGCCTGTGGTCAGCAATTCGCTGCTCCAGCATACGCTGGTTTTGACCCTCTATTGTGAGTATTCATACCTGAAAATGGACAAAAGCAAGGACTGACTCTAGAATCAGCATGATGCACCACGCTCAAGTCGATCGTCTCTGGGCTTACTGGCAGGCTGCGTACCCCGACCGAGCCAGTCTGTCAACGTCGTATCGTGGCGGTTCTCGCTTCACGACTCCTGATGGAACTACCGTTGGCCCTACTTCGCCCCTTGCTCCCTTCTACAGTACAGGCCGACGTGTCCATACGTCCAACTCTGTCGCCTCGACGTACACCTTTGGCTACACTTATGAAGGCCTTGAGCCCATCAACACGTCTCGCAAGGTCAAGCGTCACTTTTACGGACCTGGATTCCGTGTGGGCTACAGCCCTGAGCGCAACCTCACCGGCGGTTTTGGATCGCACCCTATCGTGTATTCGCCCCCTCCTGGACAGCAAGGAGCATACGGACAGCAGCCTGCCGCATACGGCGCCCAGCCTGCGGCCGCCCAGCCTGTCTACGGACCCCAGCCATTGGGCGGTTACGCGCAGCGACCCGTCTACGGATCTCCCGCAGGAGCAGCTGGTTATGTCCCCCAGCCCGCCAGCTACGGTTCGCCGGCTGGAGCCGCTGGCTACGCACCTCAGCCTGCAGCATACGGAGCGCCCGCTGGAGCTGCCGGCTTCGCCCCCCAGCCCGTGGGCTATGGAGCGCCTGCCGCCCCCGCCGGCTATGCACCTCAACCCGTGGGCGGCTATGGTCTTCAACCGGGTGTTTCACCCGCCGGCTACGGCCCTCAGGTTGGTGGTGTGCCAGCAAGCTACGGACCCCAGGGCGGTGTCTACGGACCGCAGCCTGTCGAAGGACAATACCCCGGAGCACAGTATCCCGGAGCTCAGTACCCCGGTGCCCAATATCCCGGATGGCAATCTTCTATTCCGGTTGGACCACAGCCGACTCATGGACCTCAGACTCGCAAGTTCGTCATTCACGCGCATCCTCGCACCACCACCACGACTAGCAGCACCACCGCTACCGGTTTCGCCCCATTCCCCTCGCAGTCGACCTCGTTCCCCGACGAGAACGACCTGCAGCTCGGTGAGGGCTTTCACCAAGGCGAGGTCTCGCACGAGGAGGCCTTGTTCGAGCAAGAGAGCCGTCGTCAACGCGCCGTGGCCATGATCCAGAAGATGTACAGGAACAGGGAGCACGATGGGCCCCGACAAGTCTACCTGGCACACATCACTTACAATGCCGAGGAAATCAGGCGTCCATCTGGCATCAAGGTCTACCTCTGTGGAGAGTTTGTTGGTGACATTATTGTCATGAGCGAGCCTTCCAGAGGCCCTGTTCACAACACTCTTCCCCTCAACAATGCCATTGAGATTTGCCGACGCAACGGTGTGGACCCGAGTGAGCTTCGCAACGACATGGCTGTCTCCATTACCACGGTATGTTTAATTCTCCTTTGGTACACTCTCTTGACTAGCGTTGCTGACAATGAAATCTAGGTTGGTAACCGTGACATCCCGCTCGCCGACGTCTCTAGCATGTCGATGAGACTCGAGAGCCTGATGGAGATGCCCCCTCTCACCGCTGGCTCGTTCCCAGAGATCCGCAACCGCCGCTCTGAGACTGGTCGCCTCTACCAGTACCGCGGTAGTGGCAGGTTCGGCCTCAACCGCAACTCGACTTCCAGCTCAAACGAGGGCTTCTCCAGAAACAGGAACAGCACCTCCTCCGGTGGTTACAGTACCGACTTTGATCAGTCCTCCAGCAGCAGCTACAAGAACAAGCAAAGCTCCTCCAACAGCTACAGCTCAGGCAACAGGAACTATACCTCTGGTGATCAGGGTTCATCTGGAAGCTACGGAAACGACAACCAGGGTTCGTCCAATGGTGGCTACAGCAATAACGACCAGGGATCTTCCCGCGGAGGCTATGGTAACAACAACCAGGGATCTTCTCGCGGCGGGTACAGCAGCAACAACAACCAGCAATCCTCCAACGGTGGCTATGACAGCAATGATCAGTCATCAGGCAACTATGGCTCAGGAAACCGAAACTACACTTCTGGTGATCAGGGCTCGTCTGGCAGCTACGGTAACAACGACCAAGGATCTTCTCGTGGCAGTTACAGCAACAAGGACCAAGGATCGTCTCGCGGAAGCTACGGTAGCAACAATCAGCAGTCATCGAACAGCGGTTACGGCAACAATGACCAGTCATCGGGCAACTATGGCTCAGGAAACCGTAACTACACTTCTGGTGACCAGGGTTCGTCTGGCAGCTATGGTAACAACGACCAAGGATCGTCTCGCGGCAGCTATGGCAGCAACAACCAGCAGTCCTCAAACAGTGGTTACAGCAACAATGACCAAGGATCGTCTCGTGGCAGCTATGGCAGCAACAACCAGCAGTCAAACAGTGGTTACGGCAACAATGATCAAGGATCGTCTCGTGGCAGCTATGACAGCAACAACCAGCAGTCCTCAAACAGTGGTTACAGCAACAATGACCAAGGATCGTCTCGTGGCAGCTATGGCAGCAACAACCAGCAGTCCTCAAACAGTGGTTACGGCAACAATGACCAGTCTTCGGGTGGCTACAGCTCTGGCAACAAGAACTACACCTCTGGTGATCAGGGCTCGTCTGGCAACTATGGCAACGGCAACCAAGGATCATCCAATAGCGGTTATGGCAATGGTAACCAGGGCTCTTCCGGTGGATACAACAATAATGACCAGTCTTCCGGCGGCTACAACAGCAATGCCCAGTCCTCCAGCGGCAGCAATGATCAGTCTTCTAGCGGCAGCTATGGCAGCAGCAACAACAACGGTGGCTATGGTGGTGGACGCAACTACACCTCCAATGACCAGGGACAATCAAGCAGCTATGGCAGTAACAACCAGCAGTCTCAAGGTCAGGGATCCAATCATCGCGGCAACAATGGCGGAAACGGCTCAGGTCATCGTCAACACAAGAACACTGGTAGCTACGGTTCAAACAATCAGCAGGAATCTTCCAGCGGCTCGAGCAACAACGGCGGCTATGGCCAGGACAACCAGCAAGATTCCAGCTACGGTTCCAACGGCGACGTCAAAAGTGGCTACAGCTCAAAGGAGGAGCAGAACTCTGGCTCCAGCTCCAACGATCGTTACCAGTCCAACAACGGCGGCGACTCGGGTAACCGCGGCAGTGGTGGCTACGGATCAGGCTCTCGCAACTACACTTCCGGCGACCAGAGCCAGTCTAACAGCCATGGATCAGGATCAGGCCACCGCCACCACTCCAGCAGCGGCAGCGGTATGGACAGGAACCAGGACGGCAGCGACTCTGGCTCCGGTAATCGCGGGCAGTCCAACAGCGGCTATGGCAGCGACAGGCACAACTCTGGCAGCCACCGTGGCTCCAGCAATGGCCAGAAGAACAGCGGCTACGGCTCTAACAACCAGCAACAGTCCAACAAGGGGTACGGCTCGAACAACCAGCAGTCCAATGGATACGGCTCCCAGAACCAGCAGAGCCAGCAGAACCAGCAGAACCAGCAGTCCAACGACAATGCTTCTGGTGCAAGCAGCCAACAGACGAATGGTGGCACTGTTGGCAACGGTTATGGTTCTAATGGCCAGCAGTCGAACGGTAGCGGCTCCAACGGCTATAGCTCGAACAACCAGCAGTCCAACAACGGCTACAGCTCGAACAACCAGCAGTCCAGCAACGGTTACGGCTCAAACAACCAGCAATCTAGCGGCGGATCCCGTTCGGGCAGTCAGCCATCGTCTAGCGGGTACGGCTCTTCCGGCTACGGCTCAAATAACCAGCAGCAATCCTCTAGCGGCGGATATGACTCCGGTAGCCAGTCACCCTCTAGCGGCGGATACGGTTCTGGTAGCCAGCCATCGACCGGTGGATACGGCTCTTCGGGCTATGGCTCAAACAACCAGCAGCAATCCTCTAGCGGCGGATATGGCTCCGGTAGCCAGTCACCCTCTAGCGGCGGATACGGCTCCGGTAGCCAGCCATCCTCTAGCGGCGGATACGGTTCTGGTAGCCAGCCATCAACTGGTGGCTACGGCTCCTCTGGCTATGGCTCTTCCGGATATGGCTCTTCTGGATATGGCTCTTCTGGCTATGGCTCAAATAACCAGCAGCAATCCTCTGCAGGCTCTTCCTCAAGCTCTGCCTCTGGCAGCCAGCAACAGGGTGGCGAGGGCAACGGCGGCAATGGCCTCACCATCGTACTTCAGCCTGTCCTCAACGGTACAACCACAGACAAGCACGAGACCAACTCGACTGACTGGTCGATCGATCCCCAGCAGACCGTTGTTGTCGAGCATCCCGTCGTGGTGGAGGAGCACCACGTTGTTGTGGAACAGCCCACCGCGGTCAACTACACGTCAGGATACCAGAACACGACCTGCTACTCTTGCGAGCAGGCGCAGCAGACGGTCGTGGTGGAGGAGCAGCCTGTGGTCGTGGAGCAGTCGGACGATTATGATACCTTGCAGTCATACAACATCACCTCGAGCCCGGACGACGATGGTTACACCTACACCACCTACAGCACTGGGGATGAGGGATCATACTAGAACACTTTTTCACACGGATGGGCACGAAGGGTTTTTTTCTTAGGAAGGAAGTAATTGGATCAAGGGTCAAAGGGAATGAGGAGGCTTTTTGTACCAGGTATCTGGTTAGTACGAGCCTCGATGAAGTCATGAAATCTTGTCTTTGAGGATGCAAAGCTTTTCAATCCTAGTTATCCCAAAGCTACGGTGTTTTGCTTGGATGGATGGTTGGGGCATGTCCCAGCTTTAGTATAATATATCTTGAGATGATTAATGAATAAGCGTTCTCCAACGAATGAAATATATTGAGTGATGAGTGACTTGCAATGTTTGATTAGGTACTTAACATTTGTGAATGCAGATGAGAGAATTGTACGACGAATACTTGAAGTCGGTGAATGATGAGACTTGAAGGCTTCAGTTGAATTGCCAAGGTACGTACGTACCCTCACTCAGCCAGGTTCGGCTTAGTCATTCTGCTGTGACGCTCCAATGCGCCCCTCCATTGACATCCAGGTGTTCTCTAGCAGCGGGTTGGAAGTCATTCCGATTCGAAGTCTCCAACCGACCGATCGACCACTCATCTCGACATCTGCCGGACCAGACATCTTGACGCATTGTGCAACAACGAAAACCCACCAGACCGTCGCCCACAATGGATCCCTACTCGGCAGAGGGCGAATTGATAAACATCCACAACCACTTTCACCAGGGCCAATTCCAAGAAGTCGTCGACTTTGACACATCGTCCTTTTCCCCCGCGAACGAACTGCCAGCTCGCATCCTCCAGCTGCGCGCTCGAATCGCCCTCGGCCAAGCGAGCGAGGTGCTAGCCGAAGTTCGCGGCGACTCCAAGCCCGAGATCCAGGCCGTCGCCGCCCTCGCCGAGCTGTCCCTGGGCAAGAAGGACTCGGCGCTGCAGACGGTCGAGAAGCTCGCCTCCTCGGCCGCCGACAATGCTACGGTTCAGGTTATAGGCGGCACGGTGCTGCAGGCTGCCGGGAAGCCCGAAGAAGCTCTTGCGCTGCTGTCGCAACATCAATCAAGTCGTAAGTTGAGAATGCGAAGCCGTCTAGTCTTTTGGGACTGGCGATCCCGGCTGACCCTGGGAGCTAGTCGAGGCCGTTGCCCTCATTGTACAGATCCACCTCCAACAGAACCGGACCGATCTCGCCGTCAAGGAAGTCAGCTCTGCGCGGCGGTGGGCGCAAGATAGCATTCTAGTCAACCTGGCAGAGTCGTGGGTGGGACTGAGGATGGTACGCGACCCCTTACCTTGGCCGTCATTCACAGCTCATTACCGTCATTCATAGCTCGTTTCCATGATTCACATTTCGGTCGAATGCTAACGCTTCTTCACAGGGCGGCGAAAAGTATCAGCAAGCATTCTACGTATACGAAGAACTTGCGCAAGCCCCCTCGACGTCGTCGATACGCAGCCTCGTCGCACAAGCCGTCTGCGAACTGCACCTAGGCCGTCTGGAAGAGGCGCAGTCCGCGCTTGAGCAGGCCCTCCAAAAGGACCCCGAATGCGTCGAGGCAATTGCCAACATGCTCGTTCTCAAGACAATCTCGGGACAAGACGACGCAGAACTGGCTTCGTAAGTTTACCTCCCCCAACCACCCCTTGTCCTGTAACTGCAAGCAAGACATTGGGCTTACAGACATTGTAGATTGTTGAAAAAGACGGACCCGAATCATCAGATGCTCGTTGATTTGGAGGAAAAGAGTGCATTGTTTGATCAGGTGGCGACAAAGTACAGCGCCAAGGTGTCTTCATGAGTCGGTGATGGCGTCGGCGCTGATTGTGGGCAAAAGGGGGATGCGCGATTCAAGAAGAACACGTCCAATTGCAGGCGAAAATTTATTAGAAGACTCCTATCCTGGCGTAGCAAGAGAGCAAAAGTGCTGCCCATACAAAGTCAACCACAGCTGTCTGGTCAACCGGGCCTATATACCTTTGGTGTTCGGTCCACACGTACGAGCAAATCATCATGAACTTCAATAACCCCCCTGTCGATAACTTTCGTCAGCAACTCTGATAAAACCCCTTGTCCCGGGTCAATGTAGCCAAGCAAGATAGCAAGTAATCACTCGCTGATCAAACCCTCTCTGCTTACTTTGCCTGCCCTCCTGCACGGGAGTTCTTGGACGGAGTCGACTGAGCGCTCGTCTCCCGCTCCTCGTCACGCTCGTCTATCGGCTCGTTGACGGGCAATCCGACGCGTCGTCGCCAGTACGCGCCACGGTCTCTGTCGGCGGCGCTGACGCACGCGTTGGGGTCGCGGCGGGGGCCGGCGTCTTGAGGCTGGAGGTCATGGGGCGTTAGCTGCGGACGGAACTGGCCTCTGCGGAAGCTTCTTGGCTCGAACCTCGGCGGCGTCTGCGGCGGCGACGACGATGACCACGGCGCGACGACGGGCTGCTGGGGGGTAGCAGCATTGCGACCGCCTCTGTAGCTGTGGCTGCCGTTGTCGCTGCTCATCTGCTTCTTGCTGCTCTCGCCTGGGGCGGGGCCGCCTTCGAGCTCCTCGTCGGAGATCCACAGGTAGGACCTGACGTTTTCCTAGTAGGCCTTGACCTCCTGCGGGTCTCGCTTGATGAAGCCCGGCGCGTCGTTCTCGGCTGCGCCCGGTACGCGATGTTGTTTGTTTGTGAATGAAGTCTGGGCAATGGCAGTATTGGCTACCGCATCTTGGCTGGTTCTGGCGGATAGAGTAGTAGAGCTGCTGACCTGGGCCGTCGTCGCCTGAGACTGAGAGGAGGCGCCCTGGGTGGCCGAGTTGACGCTGACAATAGTCCGTTCGGAAGCCATGCTCCTCTCTTTGGCACGCTCAAAGATCTCCTCGAGCGGCACATCGGCCAAATTCGTAGGCGCGCCATCCAGGCACCGCGAGAGGGGCGCGTCAAGGTCCGCCTTGTACTTGAGGTACGTCAACGAGTAGTCCTCGACGTCCGGCGAGTTGGGAATCCCCTGGCGATCCTGGTGTGGCTCTGGGACTCGCACTGATGATGACGCCCGGACGCGAGTCGGGCTCTTCTTCTGGTCCTGCTTGTAGCTCGGCGTCGGCGGCGAGGCGGGCGAGTTGGGGCCTTCGGGACCTTCGAGCCACGCCACGATGGACTTGACGGAGCGGCCGCCAGGGCCCGCGACGAGCTGGCGACTGGCGGATGGGCTGATGCCTGAAGTGCTCTCCTGGCGTGGCGAGACTCGAGGATCGCGGCTGAAGAGAGGCGATGGACGAGCCGAAGAGTGGCTACCTCTCTCTTCGCGGCGGCTGCTGGTAGTCTTGGCTGTATCGTCGACGTTCGATGGCCCCCCTCTCGGGCCACCATCGCTGCTGGAACGTGCATCCATTGCGAGCTGGTGAATATGATCAAAGAAGTCAAATAGTGCTGATGATATGGCGTTGCTGCGAGGCGCACGATGCACTCACGAAATGTGAACCTGCTCGCGTTGTGAGCGAGTCGCGATGAGAGGGCAGAAAATGAGCGCAGAGGTAAACAGAGCAAAAGATAGAATAAAAGGAACAGCTGGCGAGACCTGGCCCGGCAACGGCTGTGAGGTTCATGTGCAGCTCCGAGTGAAGGCTGGCAGCTGGCAGCTTGCTAGCTGCGTGAACAGGGCAGTGCTGTGTAAAGAGGTAACATCAGTTCATTCACTGCCAATCCCACCGAATCCCCGAGGAACGCAATCGATTCCATTGCTCAGAAGATACAAAAAAGTCTAACCCGACGTCTAGAGAAACCCTTTCCCACGATGCTTTTTTCCCGTGCGTACCTTCATCAGCACCAATAACCTGTATCGTAATGCATTGCTATGCCGCCAACCCGGGGCGTTGCCGAGAATGACAAGCTCTCGTCCTTTGCTGTCTCTTTACGTTTTTTTTTATGTATTTGTCGAAAAGTCAGTGGTTCGCTCACTTCTTGTTGGGGAACTTGGGAGCTCCAATGTCGCTGCCGCGCAGCTTGACGTTGAGCACGCGCTCCATGGCCCCCAGGACCTTCTGGTCGGGAGTGGCCGATCCGCGCTCAAAGTCAGCGACAACGGTCTGAGTAGTGTTGCAGCGGGTGGCGAGGTCCTTCTGGGTCATCTTGGGCTCCATCTTCTGGCGGGCAGCCGAGATGGCGTCACCGACAACCTTGCCGACAGTGTTGGGCTTGATGATGTCGTCGGAGCGGTCAACCTTGGTGAGTCGCTGACCCTCGGTGGAGCTTCCAGCCTGAAGTCGATGACGGATTAGTCTTTCTTCATATACTACATCTTGAGAACAGTATATAAACAGTCCTGCCGCCTTTGCATAGGAATTGACACATACCGCATTCGCCGTGGCATATTTCTTCTCTGTCGCCACGATACCGCCACTGCGCTGGGCAGCATTCAGAGCAGCCTTTCCACGGATGACAGTCTCGCGCTGAGCGGCGCCGGGTCCGCGGACCTTGCTGCCAATCTTGGTGACGCTGCTCCAGTCTTCAGACATGTTGTGCGATGTGATGCTGTCTTTCGGGTGCGACGAGGGGTCGAGCGGGAATTTCGAAAAGAGACACCCAGCGTGCGAAGGCCTCTTGTGATCGTTTAATGGGGAACAGTCTTAAGTCCCTAATGATGAGCGAACGCTTTCTTGACTGTTGGCGACAAAGAGTCTGGCCTCAAGCAGTTTATAGCCTAGAAGTTTATTGGGACGAGGCAGATCAAGACCCAAGGGCGATGGTGGCGTGAAGTCGAAAGGCTGAGTCAACCGGCGAGGCGGCGCTGCAATCCACCGCAGCCCCTCGCTTTGCGCTACGAGTACGTACTGTTGCGCTCCTTCCGCCCTCGAAGCAGTCATGGAAGGTGCTAGAGCTCGAGGAGACGAGGAATGAATGGGACTTATCGATTGATCGCTTATCTAATCGACTCCTGCACCTGCATCCGGGGGAACGGTAACGGGCGGGACGGGGACTGCCCGGAACGGGATGACTAAGACATTGAGCGGCAGCTTGCAGGGCACCGAGTACTGAGATACCTGCAGGAAACGGGCCTTTGGGTGAGCACCTTGATGGATTCGTGGTCTGGCAGCTCTGCTTAGATGAGCTCATGAGTCTGTTCGCCGAATGTCGCTGCTCATCCGGGACACCTTCCCCTTCCCCTCACTCAATCTTTACTTCCTCCGTATCTCCGTTTGTCCCCAGGGTCACGTCGTCGACTCGCCCCTGAGTGAAAGGTGACTCCTGGCAAGGCCATGGATGGCCTGTCCGATGAATCACCTTGGACGAAGCTGGTAGTGGCAGCCGATTTCGCAGATCGCCTGCTGCACGCCGACTTTGCCATTCTGTCTTTCTCGGCTGTGGTCTTTGTCTTCTATCTCTTCTTTGGCTCACTTCAAGATGTCATTCTTGCTACGGTATTCCTACTGCTCAGGCCCGCGTCATGGCCAGACTCGTTCCCGCAGAGTTCGACAACGACAATTATCGTGACGATTTTTGGATTATCTCTCGCTGGAATATCTTCGCTTTGTCTTAATAATGTAAGCAAGGGCCCAAAAACTCGCCTCGACTGGGACGGCCCTGGAAAGCCCCTTCTCGTTCCATGCCGAACGACTCATCGGCGCCGGTTTCCCCAGACTCACTCCTTCTCATACTCTTACTTGGTCGTTGGAGTTCCTGTTGGGTATCGTGGAAATGCGAGTAACATGATTTCTGTTGACTTGCAGCAAGAATCTTCTTCTGCTCGGCCGGTCACGGCAGGACGAAAAGGATGGTTTGACGTAGGCGCCGCCGATTACCTACAGAGAGGCCACGGTCATCTGGGCTTACGAGGGAAGCTAGACGCCTACCTCAGAACGCAGGTTGGTTTCTTGTTCTTGAATCTGAAAGAAATGCTAAGAGAGAACAGAATGTTGATCCTTCTGACTATCCGCATGCCTACCTCATCACGGCCGCTAGATTTCTTGGACATCATTTCAATCCCGTGTCGTTCTGGTATCTTTACTCGTCTGACAAGGTGCTTTCGGCCATTATTCTCGAGGTGAACAACACCTTTGGCGAGAGGAGGCCCTACCTGGTCTTGCGAGACTTTGCCGAGGAAGCCCAGTCAATCTCTTCCACTACCTCGATATCAAGTACCGTTCCATCGCGAGTCAAGGGAATCTGGCCAAAGGATTTCCACGTCTCGCCTTTCAACTCCCGAAAAGGATCATATTCGCTCTTGGCTAGTGATCCCCTTGGGCCCAATATGGAGGGCTTCCGGGGTGTGGATGTCACAATCAATCTGAGATCCTCCAAAGGGCACCCAAAGCTGGTCGCACGACTCTTTTCCGAAGGCAGTGCCATTGACCCATCCGAGCTGAGCCCGTGGCAGAAAATCAAGTTCCTGATGTCTTGGTTCTGGGTTGGATTCGTCACGTTTCCAAGGATTGTTAAGGAAGCTGCCATGCTGTTCTTCAAGCGCAGCCTTCACGTCTGGTATCGACCAGAGCCACTCAAGGAAAGCCTTGGACGACATGCGGATGAAATGGAGAGGGACTTGGAAGGCATTTTCCGACAATATTTGCACCACGTCGTGCGAGAATCTCCTGAGTCGCTCTCAGCTCGCTATATCCCCAGTGGAGTCGAGGACCTGGCCGCGGTGGTCTGGACATCAAAGGCTGCCGACAAGCGACAAGAGCCACCTGGTCAAGTCGAGATCAGAATTCTGACGCCGATTTTCTACTCTCGTTTCGTTCATTACGCTCACGACTTTGAGGCGATTTTCACCGAGTTCACGGAGAACGGGACACTATGGGTGGACAAGCCACACTTACTGCCCGACATATTCCTGAAGAAAGCTCCGGATCCGCTACACACGTCGAACATTACGGATTTCTTGTGCTTCAAGATTATCCAGAAGCTGCGACGAAGGCCAGAACGCATCCCGCTAGAGCCGGTGACCTCGGCAGGTCCCATTCAGCACGTCTCGCGCGGTGTCGACGTTCGAGGTTTTCGCATGTCTCCCATGGATGCCTACGTCCTGGCGCAAAAAGACAAAGAGCTGACTGCGACGTACCGGACGACGGTGCTGCGGCTCTTCGCGGCAGACCGCCTTCTGCTTGGCCACACGGAACTCCTCGGTCCAATTGAGTTCTTGGGACGGGCTGTGATTGCATGGCTCTGCGTATCAATTTTCACAAGCAAGATGCGGTGAATACATGGAGAAGATTGACCATTTGCTTTTGCCGGAAAGCATCGGTAAAGGGGACAATCGCTGATGAGTTTTTTTGAGTGCTCAGTGCATGAGCAACGAGACGATGCCATTGGGCGCATCCGAAAAGTCGATGCGGGTGCACGAAGACGGACTCGGGATGCGAAATTTCCAGCCACTCGCGCTCATTCTCATTCGGCCGTGGGCATCGCGGAAAACAGACTCCGGTCGAAATCGTGCGCTAGCATTGGGTATCCCCCGCGTCGAAGATTGAATTCCAAATCACTCGACAGCTGAAAGCCGGCCGTGCAGCAGCAGAAGAGAATGAGGGGCACGTCAACTTTTCTGGAGGGGCGAGGGGTCGACTTGTTCGGCACCGGACTCCCGGAAGCTTTGCCAGCAAGCAATCCGGATTCGGCCAGGTCCAGAGCCAAAGGGAACGAGCTACCGGCCAATTTCGAAGAACCTTTTTTTTCCTATTCGGCCTCAATTATCGCGAAGCGAGTGATTGATAAACCATTGAGATGGTGGATAATGCGCTCTCGGGGAAATAAAAGACGGTTGGAAGTTGGAACCTCGCAATATTAATCAACTCAAACAGACCCCCTTGAACGGCATAAAAGTTCTTGGATTTGCTCACACTCCCCCTCTCTCCCCTCTTCATCTCGCCTTATTCCCACGTCACCATCGAGATGCGGCAAGCCCCACCAGCGAAGCGGGAGGCTTTCCTTTTGCCTGCGCGAAAGGCAACCTGCGCAATGCCGAACTTGTCCGGATGCGTTCGAGAGGAGGAGGAGGAGCGGTTCGCCCATTCAGCTATTTATTACCCCGCAAAGGGCCGCTGCACGTCGGTGCTGCCCCTCGATTTGCTTGCTCGATGATAAACGACGGCAGACCTCATCAACGACCGACGACTTGCTCAGAGAAGCTTCTCAACGACTTCCCAGAATTACCCAGAAACCACTGCCATGCCTCTCACAGGACACTGCCTCTGCAAGGCCGTCACCTACTCGGCTGACATCGACGCCCCAATCATGACAGGCTACGACCACTGCGACGACTGCCAACGCCAGACGGGCTCCACGTACTGTACGTTGTCTTTCGCCGGCATCGATCTAGTCGCTTCATCTTCTGCAATTCCTCTCCCTCGTTCCATTCTTCTCGCTCCACCAAGTCCAGTTCGGAACTGCAGTGCTGACCCATCTTCGCCTCTAGCCCTCGTCGCCATCGTGCCCAAGGATAAACTCGTTATCAAGGGCGATGTCAAGCGGTGGGCCGGCAAGGGCTCCTCAGGCAAGGCCGTCTACCGCGTCTTCTGTCCCAGCTGCGGCTCCCCTATTGCCCACGAGCCCGAGGCCAACCCGGTCATCTCCATTCTCAAGGCCGGCACTCTCGACACCGAGATCAAGAAGAACCTCAAGCCCGTGCGTTTTCCCCTGCCGCCACATGAGCATCCGGAGTTACGGCCAAATGCATGCCGCACCGTTTCAAATTGCTGACATGGCTTTCGAATAGAGCGTCGAGATCTGGACCGCGGGCAAGCTGCCATTCTGCCAGGAGAACCTCCCCAAGGCCTTTGAGCACATGCCCCCGCAGTAAACTGCAGCGGCGTGGTGCGAGGCGATTGGCGTGGACATGATGACGAATGACATTATCACGACAATGGGCGTAATCAGTTTTGAGAAGAAAATTCAATCTATCACAATACTTGCATGACGGAATCACGACTGCGTGAGCGTGCCGAAACAGTTTTCCTCATCATTGATGACTACAATTGTAGAATGACTTTTGAGAGCAGTGCATCTATGTCGGGCTCATCGTCCCGGCATGACGCCGCGTTATCCAATTTTACACCAAGATGTTGCCAAAACCTCGCGGTCATGGATTCAACATTAGGATTTGGCCCAAGTAACTTATCCCCTTGCAACCAAGTTTTGCAGACCAATCCTACTAAACGCCAAGACATGTGAGCCGAAGCCAGGCTTACAGAGACATCATGAAGCCAGCAACTACAGCAGCCACGACCAACCCATAGGCAGCGTTGCCAGCAAGCGTTGTGCCGGCGTTGGTGGGGCCCTTGGAAGTATTCTCAGAGCCAGCGCGGCTTGCGCTCGAGCCGCTGGAGCTGCTGCCGGAGCTGCTGCTCGAGGTGTCGCTGGAACTTCCGGAGGACGAGGAGATGCCGGTGGTGCTGCTTCCGAAGCTGCTGGCGGTCGAGTTGCTACCGCCACGACCACTGCGGGAGCTGGTGGCCCCAGTAGGACGAGCAGCACCGGAGGTCCTGGCGCCGCCCATGCCACTCATGCCCTCCATGCCGCTCATGCCTTCCATGCCGCCCATGCCATCCGCGGCCGAGCCAGCACCGGCTTCACTGCCCATGCCGGACATTCCCTCCATACCAGACATACCAGCCATGCCATCCGCATCGACGCGGTTGACGCCGCCAACGGGCTTGGGCGAGGCGGCGGGCGTCGGAGAAGCAGAAGCCGAGACGGGCGCGCTTCCCTCAAAGTAACCCCCAGCGGCGGCGGCGGCAGAAGCGTAGAGCGGCTGGAAGCTCGAGGCGGGCGAGCCGCCGCAGAGACCGGCCGAGGCGGTGGCGAGGGCCTTTGTATAGGTGTCCAGGTCGGCCGCGTCGAGGGCGCCGGCGGAGCTCAGGCACTTGCGGCAGTCGAGCCAGGTCGGGAAGAACTGCTCGCCGGCGGGGTTCCCCGTGCACATGCACTTGGCGTGGTCCGGAAGAGAGCCACCGGGCTGCGAGCAGGAGCCCTCGATGCCCTCGACTTTGCCGCAGGCTTGGCAGTTGGAGGCTGCGGTCTGGGCGAGGGCCGAGGCGGCGGCGAAGACGACGGCTGCTGCGGTGTACTTCATGGTGACTGGATGAGAAGAGCGGGAGAAGTAAATTTATGGAGAGGGAGGGGATTAAGAGGCTACGGCCTGCGTGTTGAAGAGCTGTTTGACTGGAGAGTTGTGTGATGCTATTATGAATTAAGGCCAGCGTCACTGTGTACGAGCCTGGCGTATGGTTCCTTGAGTACAGATGGCTGTTTGAAAAAGAGACAGACACGGGAGGAGTAGCTATGGGAGGAGAATGGGGGCAGTGCATGAGAGATATATTCACTCTGGATCATGGGACGATCCCTGAGAATGGAGACAATGTGGACTCGAGGCAGCCTCCCAACCAACGAGTCGATCAAGAGCAGATACATACAGTACAGTAGGTCCTCGTCGTCTTCGAGCTTCGGAATAAGCTCTCAAACAAGGGCCAGGCAGCTGTCAGAGAAAGCACGCAGTGGTGGCAGCTTGCTTCCGTCCCGGACGGTAAGCTAGGTAGGGAATGACTCTTGTCGAGAAACATGTTGCGTTGCCGGCAAGTCGCAACAAGAGAGGGGCGATCCTACGGCACACTTCTGAAAAAAGCAGCAGCAGCGTGGGCTTTTTTTTTTTTCTTGCATGCTACAGCCTCCACAGGGGACACAAATGATGGGGCCGTGATGGTCTCGGGAGTCTCCTTTGTTTGGGGCTAGTCGTTCCAGAGTGGGCCAATCAATTTTGAGATTCAAACATGTTCATTGATGACTCTTGGATTTCGAGAATGCGGCTTTGATGGTTGGATCATTGTATCGCTGTCTAAGTAGCGATCTTTCGAGCGCCAGGATTGATGATTTCAAGGTCAAGGTGGTGAAGATGCTCTGGGTGTTGAATCTGTCGACGGGGGAATTGGGTGTAAGGATACGTATCCCGGTCGAAAAAGTGCGCTAAACTCTGATTGGCTGAAAGTTCCCCATCGTCCATCTGCATCGGCAGTGGGAGTCGCCGGCTCTCGGACATGTGGATACTCCATAGGGGACGTATCCAGGCCAGAAGGCCCTGCAGGGCTGGCTGCGTCGGCCGTGGCTTCCCGTCACAGAATTCCTACGCGAGCACGTCGGGCAGTGCAATCTACAAAGATGCAATCCCTCGACTGGAAGCAG
This sequence comes from Hirsutella thompsonii MTCC6686, assembly GCA_000472125.2. Lineage (NCBI taxonomy): Eukaryota > Fungi > Ascomycota > Sordariomycetes > Hypocreales > Ophiocordycipitaceae > Hirsutella > Hirsutella thompsonii. The sequence continues at coordinate 183,203 of APKU01000071.1, forward strand.
TCTCGGTTTCGTTGGCCCGGACTGCAATTTACGGTGGCGTGGTCACGGCACTTCAAATGAAGAGGATTCAGATCCACATCGCAGACTTCAAATCCGCTGCCTCCACCCGCGCAAGCAAGGCCGCCGAGCAACAAGGCAGATTTCTGTTCAGTGTCTTCCACGCTCGCAGCACTATCCCTCGAAGGAGCGAACCAAACTGTTCTCAACATTGGAAAGAATATTGAAACCAAGCAAGTCTCGGTCTCTCCTCAATACTACGACCCTTTTAAAACAAACGAGTCACAAAAAAGGGTCCATTCGATATCTCGGATGTGCCTGAACGTGCACCAACTTCCGCTCTCTAGGGACCAATAAGTTGCAAGGACAATATGTACAACAAGACGTTGGAACGTCCTTGTCAGCGCTGCAAAACCGTTCTAGACGCTCTTCTGTGACGTTTGTCCCCTTCCTTCGGCGCTTTGCGTACTGGGATCGAACGGGCAATGAAAAAAAGGGTGGCGGAGAAACGGATCTGATCGCTGCCCCCCCTCTTCACGGACCGCTGTCTCGGGAAGCGAGTGTCTTTGGGCGCGTCTTTATTTTTAGCCCTGAGTGTGAACGGCTTGTCTTGTGTCAACATTGTCGATCTTGGGCGGACGTGCAGTCCCTTCGACACAAAGTCGATGTGAGTAATCCGAGTGGCATGTTTCGTCGCCGCGATCCTGTATGTGCTGTTGCCATGATCCTTGATGAAGGAGGGACAATTCTCCTCTTCAAGGTCTCCGTGCGTGTTGTTGAGCCATTCACTGCGTTGCTGATCCTCCCCTTGATCCATCACCTGCCATGGCAAGTTCTCCAAAGTACGAAGAGAGTTGAAGTGGACCGGCGTTTGAAACAAAACCCTTCGAGGCCCGCGCGACTCGTCTCTCCACTCGGAGTTGGAACAGATATCCATCCCACTTGGATCAACGGGTCTGGGTCATCATCTGGAGACCGTCAACCTCCCTTACCGCTGCAACCCAACTATAAGCCAATGAATGCTCGAGAGCGCAACACGAATTGTCGCATCGACACGGACAGCGGGTATAGTAACTTTGACCTCGCCTTCATATCTGCGGTCAAGAACCAAGTGATGATATACGTATCGCGTTATGGTCATGTCTATGCTTGAAAATCATACGCCGGCCATGCTTGTCATCCTTACCGATGCCCACTCCGCCTGTTTCCATCGCCTCCCGTTCGTATGTAGTTCAATGACTACCTCATCACTGCGCAAGAATAGAAAAAAGCCCAGGCCGCAGCATGCAACAACGCCACTTGGCCACTAATGCCTTCCCTATGACCACTGCTCTGCCGCGGACGCTCCTTTTGCACGCTGCCCGTCTGACTGGCCTGCGCGAAGCAACTGGCCGTGCCGCACTCGTAGCCGCTCGGGCAGCACCCGGCCTCCGGGCCAGCGGACCTCCCGCACAGGAACCAGCCGCCGGCGCAGGTCGACGATGCGCTGCCGTCTGACGCCCGCGAGCCCGTCGGCACCGGCACGACGACCGTCTCCCCGTTGGACACGACGGTCGTCCTGGGAGCGGGCGCCGGGCACGAGTGCGTCTGGCAGTCGCGGTCAGTGCGGCAGCATCCCCCACCGTGCGTCGCGAGGCACCCGTAGAAGCCCGTGGGACAGCCTTCTTGCGTATCGGTGGACGTGGGGCCGGACGACGGCGCAGAAGAGGTTGAAGATTCAGTCGGTCGCCATGGCGGGATGCCCGCGACGGGCTCTGTGCCTGATGGACTGGCGGTCTCGGTCGTGCTCGTGATCGTCGCTGGGGAGGACGACGTACGGGTGATGGTCTCGGTCACAATACCGGTGGAGGAACTGCCGTCTATCGAAGTTGCTCGTGTCGATGTAACCGTCTCGACGGGCAAAGGGCTCGAGGACCCTGTCGGCGAAGGCACCGTCGCAGCGCCGCTCGGCACGCCTAGAGCAAGCAATTTGGCCCGACTCAGCAAAGTCGTTCTCTTTCAACAGTAGAATTGCGAGAGTAGCATCAAAACTCACAGCCAGAGCCGCGGCAGACGTAGCCGAATATGCAGCATCCGCCCCCCAGGTCGGCCGGACAGGTAACGGCGTCGTCCGGGCAGCTGCCGACCTGTCCTCCGCACTGGACGCCGCGAGGGCAGCATGCGACGTGGCCAACGAGGGCGTCCGAGACCTCGGTGCAGTAGGTGCCTTCTTGACAGCACTTGTTAGGCGCGCCCTGGGCGGTGCAGCTATTCATGCCGGCCGGGCACGAGGCCCTCTTGCTGAGGATGGAGAGCACCTCGGCCGCGCGACGAAGCGGATGGGCGGCGCCGACTTCATCGACATGCCGCTTGAATGCTGGCAGGAGAAGCGCTGTGTCATTGCGAGCTGTGAGGGGGGATTGAGAAAAGTCTTCATCGTTCAGGAAGGCGAGGTCCTCGGCGAGGATCTTGTGGCCGGCATCGGGGGAGGGCTTCTTGATGGCCGTAGGCAGTGCCTGGCTCCCTTGGGCGTGCGGTAGGAGTGCCAAGAGAGGCGCCGAGACGAGGAGCAGGACAAATGGCGGCGCCATGGCAGAGCTCCCCTGACAAGAGTACGATAGATCTCAATTCCTCAGCTACAGTATGTTGAGGCGAAATGAAGCACTGCATCTTTTTTGGCGGACGACATGGCGACGTCAGAGTGCCCGACAATTCAGGAGGCTGGGCTATAGTTACGACAATTGACAGGCTTTGTGCTGTCGTCGACCTGCAGCTCTAGCCACGACAACGAACACACGCGACCTGCACCGCTGAAATTCATGTTGGCTCAATTAATTGGTAAATGCAAGTTTTGCAACCAGAACATCTACCGGCATGTTTCCCGGTCAAAAGGGGACTACCTGGGTTGCCGTCTCCGATTTGGATCCGATTTTTCGACACGGCAAATCCGACGAGCGACATCTCGCATCGGATAACCTCGTATCATGAAAAGAGATACAGAGAAAGAGCCGCACAACGAAAGTAGAGGGAATAGACGGGATTCCTGACGCCACGAAAGAGCAAATAGTCTCTCCGAGAACTTAACGGTACGCGTGTCCGGTGGTGGTGTCACTGGTGTGCATTTTGAGCGGTGACTCGGGCAAAAGACGCCCGCCGCCAAGAGCAAGAGAGTTTTCCTGGCCGCCGAGACTAAAAAGGTGTCAAAGTATCAAATGAAGCGTGAGATTGAATGGCTTCTTGGCTAGAAGGGCTGGCCGCGCGTGTCGTCCTTGTTGGCACAGACCCTCCTACGTCGTCGTCGGCCGAGTTGAGCATGGGCAACAATCGGATTGATCAATGATGCCGACGCCAATGCCAATGCATACAAGCCACAAGTAGGCGCCAAAAGTGGATAACCAGAATGGCCTGACTTCCAGACTGACGGCATTCTGCACTCGCGCGCACATACGTACTGTACCTAGGCCTAAGGTACCTACGGATTGAGTGCTGTAGGTTTACAGTTAGCCGCGTGGCGCCCTCTAAAAAGTCCGGCCGGCTTTCGACTTGTGCTGGCGGCCAGCTACTATCGCCTTTCCGGCACCCGGCATCTCCTTGGCTAGCTGAGTTGCGCGCGCGTGACTACAAGGTAACTTGCCCTGTTGCCGGGCATATTTCCCGTCCACCACAAAGGAGCAGACAAGAACGAGAGGAAGAATAAGGACAAGACTTGAAAAGCCGCAACGGGTTACCGGCGAACAGGTAAAGAAAGGTACGAAAGGTAGTAAGTAGAGTCCACTTCTACAGTAATTACCCCATGGGAGGTACGGGAAACTGCTCAACTCCCGTCGTCGCAGATGGAAACTTTGCTTCCTCGGCTTCCCCGCTCTTTTCTCGTTCTATCCCGTGAGTTATTCTTTCGAGGATTTGGCCTCGTCAGCTCGTAAAGAACTGGTGCCCCTAGGTGTTCAGGCCGCCCCTCCTCGTCCTCGTCCTTCCATTTTTTCCGGTTCTCTTCCCCCCCCTCGTGACGCTGCCAGTGGATACTACGGACGAGCACGCGGATCCTCTCTCGACGGCGATGATGGGAGTGTAGGAGGGTGTGGAAGCAACGAATGTGAAAAAGGTGGACGAGAGGGACAATGCTATTCAGTATTACGTTATGGCCAAGGACAAAACACACAAGAAAGCGAGATCAATGAGCCAAGTTACTGCATGGTGCTTGAACATGGTCTGATTGTGGCAGAGGAACCGACGTTTTGCTGTGTACATGAGTTGTCTGTGGAGAAATCATGTCAACTGCTCGACCGCCAGGCACAAGAGAGCGCCTTCTTCTGCCACACAAAGACGTCCGGTGCCTGACCTGGGATCAATGGCCGTGCGCCGAGCTGGGAATGCTGGCGTGTTCGTTGCTCGAGAAAAGCTTAGCAGCAGAGTCGAATGGTCTTCTAGATGCGACGACTGGCGTTGTGTTTTTTTGTTCTTCTCTGGGAACAACTCTACGATACAGCAAAGCTCCAAAGTTTCGATGCTGCTACAGTACAGCACTTCGTGGAAACAGACCGTCTGCGCGCTAGCTCTCGAAATCGACGCTGAGCCTCTTTCGGAGACCCTTGTCTCCAGTTTGAACTTTGAACTTTGAACCCTCGTCGTCTTCTAGGCTAAGATAGGCGCGCCCTGAGTCTACAGCGCTGTTGGGCTGTCACGGCCATCCGATGAGCTAATCGGCTTCTGGAAGGGCCTCTCTCATGTACTCTTGCACGTAATCTTGGGGGTGAATATACTTTGATCGTCATCTGCATCTCGCTCGTGTTTCATGTTTGGGCAGTGCGGGGTGGCGGCTGCACTTGAGACGAGGCGCGGGGGACCGAGACCGGACCCTTTCAGACGACGCAACGGCAAGGCAGGAACGAAGTACGGAGGGATTAACTCACTCGGGACGCACGGCAGGAACGGCTCAAGTGGCCTAATTTGTTACCCGTTAAACTTTTTCCCATTCACAAATCCACTCATCGTGCCTTTCTTTTCCCCCCTTCTCTTCGTCTCTCTCCCTCTCCCACACGCCGGACTCCAGAACCCAGCGCCTCCACAACCCGCCGCACCAGTCGTGCGTCTCGACCGGCCCTCGCTGTGGAGACGGCGGGCATCCGATGGCGCCTCGTCTGTCGTCACCTGCGATATCGAAGGTCCGGCACTTCACGGGCTGCGCTGTACGCCTCGACGGGGACCTCCCATCATCACCACGGCCATGGGTCGAGGGCGAAGGGTCCCTGCAGCATTGTACAGAGAGTCTGGCACGAGCTTCGCATTGCCACAGCAGAAACATGTCAATAGACCATAATCATACCTACTTGCCGTCACATGGGAAACCCAATGCCCGTGCTTACTCGGAAGCCAGGTCAATCCCATGTGCTTCCATTCTGTGGTGCCGCGTCGTGTTTCGCGTCAATCTCTTCCTATCTTTACGGAGGGTCACGTTTTAATCTAATCGGCCTTCCTTGAGATTCCGATGCTCCATCCGCCACGACGTCCATGTCCGCCGTACGGTACCGTGCAATCCAAGAAACACCAGTCGATGGATCCACCGGAGCTATCATTTGGGTCCCGTTCGTGGAACTTGGTGCCCACCCGGGTCAAACGGGCTTCTCTGCCCGTTATTGTGGTGGTGTCGCCGTGGCTGAGGCGTTCGGGAAGCTTTTTTTCCCTTCTCTCTGCTGCGTACCCTCCCTTTTCTGCGTACCTCCACTCCCACCTACGCTCAACTGTACAGTACTCGTCCGGGCATCAAGCTTTGCCGCTAACAAACTATCACAACGGCCGCCTCACAGCACCAAAGGAGAAAAAGGCGGGCCCTGTCAAACGATGCAACTCAGTCTATCCCAAATCACCACAACGGTACCCGCGCACGTCTCCCGCCCCTCCCATCCCTTCCTCTCACCCGGGCCCCCGCTGCCAGGTTGCAAAGGCACAGCAATGCCCTTGTTCGGGTGACAACGGCCCTTTCCCAATTCCACCCGACAAGAGACGTCCTGGCAAACAAGCTCGACGGCCAGGTCCCAATTCTCGGGCTCAGGCCCATGCTCCCGTTTCGGAATTCATCGTGGATGCATCAGCTCATGGCCCGCATTTGACATATGCCCTCCTCAGTCTTCCCTTGTCTCGGCCGACGCATTCTTAAGTCTTGGGCTCCCCCTTCGCTTCCCCCTTCTTGTCCTCTTGCAGTTGCCTCAATATCAACCAAGCAGCCTCGGGACCAGCAAGGAACCCATACATTCGTTGTGTAATCCCGATTCATCATCAAACCCGGCATCATGGGTTTCCCAGTCTCTCCCTCGAGCCTGTGGAACAGGGCTGTTGCCGAGCTCATCATATACACGATCCTCTACACCGGCGTCTTTGGTTTCCACGGTCGACGTGCCATCCCTGGCTACAACCAAAAGTTCCGCAAGTCAAAGAACTACCATCTGCCCATTCACATTGCCACAGGCCTCTTCGAGATTGCTCGGTACCAGATCCGCGTCGCCATCAACGGCGAGACCGTCGTTCCTCATGCCGCCGATATCCTCGTCTGCTTCGTCTGGTCTTGGACCAGTCTATCTCTCGTCCGCTCTCTTCAACGTGGAGACCCTTCCACTACCCGTCCTGCCTACCAGGCTGGCATCATCCTGCGCCCCCTGGCATGCATTGGCGCCTACGCCTTTGGCAGCCACATGCTCTACCGCGTCTGCGCCAAGGCCATCAACAGTTTTCTCTATGCTCGACTTGGCATCTTCATTGCGGACCGCACCGGTTTCCTTCGATACCACTCAGGATCTACGGCCTACGCCATCTGCATCCCTCTGTCTGCCGTCTTGGGTATCTACGAGGGCAACTTTCCCGGCGCCGTGCCTCTTTATGTCGCCTCCGTCTTCGGCATCGCCTACTTAAACCACTGGGTCTCCCTAGGACTGAGGGAACAGCGCAGCCGGTTCGTCTTTTGCATTCACAAGACAAGGAACCTCGTGCTAACTGGCATTACAGAGGCGAAGAGGCAGCAAAGAACAAGACAACCAAGGATCACTTCTTGGCCATCATGCTTGCGTTTGGCTTTGCCGAGCTTCCAGAGATCAAGAAAATCCAGCGCCGCAAGTCGCTGAGTTCTGAGATCAAGGACGAGTACATCTTGCTTCGTCAAGATTTGAGCAGCAGCTACGAGTCGTCTTCGAGACTCTCCGTCCTCGACTCCAAAGTTGCCGGGGAGCTTCACATGCCCTGGGCTCTGCACATGACGGCGACTTGATCGCCTACCTAATACAATGGTGCACCGCCGGTCGCGTGGCCAGACACAATGAGGACATGACGACTACTTGAACGATCTACGGCCTTTACATGACTTTTACCATATATGCACCATTTTTGGCGATGAGTTTTTGGCATGGTTGGAATGCATTGCCTTTACTTTTTTTTTGTATATACTCTCACAATATTCCCATTCTTCTTTTCTTAGGTTGATCAGGGATTGAATTTCTCTTGGCACCTTGAGCATTTCCCACGCATTCCTACCCGGGAGGTTGAGCCCATTTGCCATTTTGGCGACAAATAGGTAATCGGCAAAAGCCGTGGCCGTGGCGCATCTACGGCGGTACATATTACAAGCATAAGATAATAAACTTTCTCTCCATGCCATTCACCTCGCTTTTCCTGTGACGAAAATGGGACTTGAGAAGGTCTGCGAATGAAGTTGCCGTTTTGAGCTGGTGATTGTCGCACAACATATGGAAATCATGCTGAGAGGTGATCGGTCTGCAGATCACGGTGTTGTCTCCGGACCCTTGCCGATGGACTCCTGTGGGTGCACTCGCGAACAAGACAGATTTGACCAAAAGCGGCCACTTCGGTAGAGTTCCAGAATTCCTTACATTGTTTTCCCCCAGTCTAAGATTAGACCGCGGTTTAGAAGAAGCTTTTTTTCCCTGGCTCAACGACACATCCTTGGCGGCCTTCTAGAAGCCTTGGGGGATGGGCTGGAGGGGGAACTAGACTAAGACTACTTACTGTATGTTCAAGGAAGCGCCGCGTGCTTCTAGAAAGGACATAGATCATCGATTATACCCAAACTTTGTTCGCCCCAGAGCTACGTGTCGGCTAGACTGATTTCCCGAGCAAATTAGTCCTTCCCACGCTACCAGACATTCTAGAAGCGGCGGTAACCTGTTGCGGCTGGGGGACCGTACGACCGATACCTATGACGAAGACGAAAAATACGAAAAAGTATGCTGGTAAGCTAAGCAGGAGAGGGGGAGGGAAGCGGGATTCCGTGAGGGTCCGATTTCCTACGGGTCGGGAAATGAATGGCGAGAGGAATCCCGGCGATGGACGAGCGTGTATTGTCATTCTGTGTAAAGTAGGTTCAAGACCGATATGAAGTACGTACAAGTAGATAAGGTGAGGTAAGGTAAGGTACACTGAGAATATGTCCTGGTTTGTTTGTCAATGTGTGGAGTGACGAGGGTATTTGCGTAGGATGATGAATTGTATTCGTACGACGGGAGCTTAAACAGAGGAGGAGAGAACAAGACACTTGCGTCCTCTGCTCTCTGAGATACATGGAGTAGCTACCTATGGAAAACAAGAGGATGAAAGGGGGGGGGGCGGGAGGGAGGACGACGGCAACGCGGGAAAGGTACGGTAGCTGTGCTGTAAGACGAAGAGAGAAAGTCTAAGAAATGGATATCTATCGGGCAGAAGAGTCCAACGGAGCGGCAAGGCGATTGGTCGGAACGGGGTTTTTTTTTTGGTAGTCGGCCGAGAGCGGTAGATGGAAAAAGTGTAAAAAGAAAAAGAGGAATCAATCAATCAATGTACGAAGTAAAGGGAAGACGCCACGAAAGATGGACGAAAGGGGGAGGGAGAGTGGTCCGGGTACGCCGGCGCCTTGTCCTCCCACCGCCCATGCCGTACGTATCTTTCACTCTCGCTCTTTGAGTGCGTCTACAGTATGGGGTGGTACACGAGAGCGGGCAATGGGCTTCTTGATGGGAAATATTTTGGAAGCTTTCGGCTTTTCAGGAGCCGAAGAGCCTCGGGTGGCGCATGTAATAACACCCCTACTCATCCCTCCTCCTCCCTCGTAGGGCTTTTGTTTGACTCGGGGTTTGCGACACCCGACCAGGCGGCCGGACGGACGGACGGACCGGAGGACTTTGTGCCACGGCTGTTTCCTCCCTTCACTTCGGTGACGCAGTAGCCTCGGCGATGAAGTCACTCTCACGAGAAGAGTATACACTTTCCCAGGCCAGAGAGGTGAGGCGTGGGCGTTTTGTTCGATTGGTCCGGAGCACGTACGCCGCGCCGTCTCTTGCTCCTTTCACTCTTAGTCCCTGGTTCTTCCACTCTTAGCTTTCGCTTCTTTCTGCTCCAAGACTCTGTAGGTTAGACCAAGTGGAGTAGACATATTCAACGTTAGGTCTTGACGGCTATAGATCGAAAAGACCAGCGCGGGCAGAGAGTTTGATTCTAGGGTGCGTTCTAGAATACTCCTCCCTCCCCCCAGGTTTTCGCGCTGCCTCGCAATTGAGACGCCCCGGGGCTCGTCAAGCCTTCTCGACCAAGTTTCTTTCCTTCTTTCGGATGATCGAGAAGCCGTGGACAGCTTTGCGTGGCACGGCAGGAATCGTGGCCGGAAAAGGGCTGCGAAACCCCTACGAAGTACGAGGTAGATTGGGGCATCAATCTGCCAATGGAAAGGATGGCGGGGAAAGGGGTGGTGTCAGAGTGGTTGCTGATCTTGCGACTCTCTCTTTAAACAAAAGGCTGGATGGAGCTGGGATGGGGGGCGTCGCCAAATATGTCACTCATCATCCCCGGTAACGAGAGCTGCCGGGACGATCGTGTTACCCATCTTTGAGACATTATGCGCGACGTCGATCCCGTTCCGTCGCCCGGTAAGTCGGATGAGCTTGGAAACATAGAGACTGATCAGCAATACCTGAGAGGACGAGATCCAGAAACGGCATCGCTTTCCTGCAACTTTCCCGTCTGGTCACGAATGGGATTATCCAGATCTCCCAGGCAAGCTGGTCCATGTGCCGGCTCGCTTCTAGACTGATCCACGGATCGTGCCAAGAGGCCGTCAGACAGGTCGGGGTGGCCAGAGGCGGCTGTGCTCAATAAAGTCGACTTGATGGTTTCGTCTATCTGCCGTGTCGTCTATCTGCCGTGATATTATCTCACAAATCTCCCTATCGTACATTACATGGCCCGCCAACGCCACGCCCGCTCTCAAGCTGTAGGCGCTCAGAATAGCTTCTCGCCCTCTTCCTCGGTCGATGGCTCCGCTGCCGGCGCATCTCTCCCTTGCTCTTGCTTTCCAGTGTCGTTCGTTACCGCCACACCCTTCCCACTTGGCGGGCGCAAAAAACTGTTCATCAGGATGCCACCGGCGACGCTGACGTTCAAGCTGTCGAGCCCGATGCTCTCAGCAAGTCGTGGAACCGTAACCTCATAGTCGACCGCCGTCTTCAGATGCTTGGGTAAGCCCATACCCTCGTTTCCGAGAACGAGAATGCAGGGTTTCGTGTTCAGCGGTTTCCTCGCCTCAATGTCGTCGAGCGTGATAAACTTCTTTGGATGAAGGTTTTTGAGTCTCTCAGACGGCGGGCCCACGGCCGCATACGTCTCCCATCCATTTTCGCGAGACTCTTCCAGGAACTTTTGCGGAGTCGAGACTGCGAGAATGTCCATGAGCTCAGCCGCGCCCGCCGAGGCCTTGAGAACAACGCCCGTGATGGGCGCCGTGTTGTGCTGCGTAATGGCAACGGCCGCGGCGCCCAAGAAGCCGGCTGACCGTATCAGCCCACCTACATTTCCCGGATCGACAATCGCATTGAGTAGAATAACCAATGGCTGAGGATGGATGAACTCTTTCAGGGAAACGAACTTGTCAGTCGAGTTGACCAATCTCTCCTCTCTGGACTGGTACCCCAGATTAAGATAGAAACCAGACTTCTCCACCGAGCGTGTGACCTTGCCCAGGGAAACGACGGGTCTTTGGGGAAGGGGGGCTGCTTCCAAGACAAGACCGTTGTGCGGCCGTCCTCCCGCCATCTTGCTCATCATCGACATTCCCTGTAGCGGGACAATCTCGACGGGTATGCCTAGCCCCTCGGCTAACTTGATGAGGTTCTCGTCCTCTGGCGTCGCCCTGCGATTCGGACCGCCGTAGATGTATAAGCGATGCATTCTCCGCCTCCCGCTTCTTAGAGCTTGCGTGACCGGCTCTCTCCCATACAGAAACGTGGAGTTGGAAGCGTGAAAGCGAATCATGGCTTCGGACCACTGGTCCAAAGAGCTTCCCGTGGCCGGAAATTGGTACCGCAAATCAGGTTTCACCGGTTTGTCGAATCCTTGCCACCAAGCATCGGACATCGTGTCGATCGCCTCCTTCTCTTCTTTGGAGATTAGGCGTTCCCAGGACCGATGTATAGGCGACGTGGTTGGCTTAGAGCCCGCCTTGTCTGCTGCCCACAATCTGTCTTTCTCACGGGGTATCCATTGGCCAGGGAGAAGACCGCGCGCATATCGAGGCTCCTTTGATCTGTCCCTGAGCGGCTTAGGCTCTCGCGGAGGAGCCGCATCCTCTTCGACTTTGGGTTGTATTTGATCGACAAATCGACCGTGCATTGGGATTTGCTCTCGTGATCTGTCCCTACGACGATCGGCAAACCGACTGCGGTCTGGGTTGACCCTTTGTGATCTGTCTCCAGGACGATTGAAGAACGGATCGCGGGTTGAACTGAAGCCTTGTGGTTCACTTCTGGGACGCTCAGGCTCTTGCACGGGGACCTGGCCCTTCAGGTCACCATGCTTGATCCTGTACACCAGGCTGTTCTTCCCGAACGCGGATCCAGGGTCGAGAAAGCGCTTTCGTCTGGTTTGCTTACCGTCGTCGACCTCTTCTGCGTCCTCATCGGCCTTTCGTGACAGCTTCTTCTGCAGCTTTTGCCGCTGACGTTCCGATCCGGCGCCTTCCATGGCCCTACTTGTGAGACCATTTCGCGGATTGCGTCCTCTTTCTTGACCATTGTTCCACAAAGTTCGGTAGGGCATTCGTCGATCCGACTGAAAGTCGTCCGCTGGGTCGAAAATAGTTATCTCGTTCCTGGGTTTGGCATCGAAATCCCTATGCTTTGGTCTGTATCTATTCGCATTCTTGCGACTCTCGAAAGACCTGACACGACGCTTGTCTGGGTGTCTCGAAGCAGACCTTGAGGCACCATCCTCTCTCCTGAGACCCTTGATAATGGCCGAGAGATTGGACTTGTGCATGGACGCCCGGGAGCAGTGATCAAGCTTGACGATTGTCCACGTCCGTACAAGCGGCCTCTTTGCGCCTGCGACAGCCCACTGTCTTGCGGAAAGCATTGTGCGTGACGGAAAAGGCGACAATGCGCCAGTGATTATTGAGTGAATATCATGAATGCGTCGCGGCGAGTTGAGTCGATTTGCAAGGGACGAAAATCATCCTGTCTTTGCGAGACTGACCGATTCTTCCTCGTCTAAGACTTCGTCAAAGAAAAAAAAATCGGGACCCTGCATCTTCAAATGCTACACGTGATGCCTCATGCGCTATCTGAGAAGGGAAAGCTATGGTAAAAGTACTGAAGACCTAAAGTGTACATGTAGTCCGGACAGTGCAGTGGCCTATTGCTGCAATTAGACTCGCGATTATCGCAAGACCAGCTGTGATTGGTCAAAAGCAGCCTCCCGATGCCAGCTGGACATTGTTCAGGGAGACGCATGTATCCGCTACTTCAAAGTACCCCTGACGGGTTTAATCGGCAGACGCGTGCTGCGACATGAACCGCGGCGCGACTGTGCCAGCTGCCAGTTGCCCTGCGGATTGCCCCTCGACTTTGCGACTGGCGACGAACGAACGCGACATTTCGAAGACTCATGCTTAAACTCGTACAAAAAGTCAAGTCCCCAGAAGCATCGCATCGCCAACAGCCTCGAATGGCAGCAGACGCAAGACTTGATTGAACGGCCACGGTATGTCATTTCCTTTGCGACTTGCGCAACGAATGCAAACTGCTCTCTAACAGTGTTACGAATAGATGGACGAGGATCCTGCCGTCGCCGATGCCTTGATGTCGGCGCCCATTCCTGAAATCTCTTTCGATTTCATCACGAGCGATGTTGAGCTGAACTGGCGCGAGAGCATTCCCGATGCGCCCGTCATTGGCAGCCCCGGAGATCTACTCGATGCCCCCGACGTCCCCGATGAGCCCCAAGTCGAACCTCCAGCCGAACCTCCAGCCGAGCCCACAACCGAGCCCACAACCGAGCCTCAGGCAAAACTCGAAGACGAGCCAAAAGCAGAAGGCAAGGTCGCTGGTGTAGTCGAGCCGGAAATCAGCAACCTACAAGTTGCCAGCGATGTCGCCGAGACGGTCGAAGATGCACCCAGGAGTCGCCTGGAGATTGCCTTACCGGAGATGCCCCTCGAGATTCGAGATGAATACGAGCACGTCTTCAGTCACGCCGTCGAGTCCGTGCTTGATGCTATAGGGAACCGAAGCCAGATATGCTACAATATCGAGTTTACTGATGGGAGACAAGAATTGGTAAGTCATTTCGAGTCGTCTGCGTTGCTATTGTTTTCTTCTCCACCCTACCAAAGCGCAGTTGTGTCTTCTTGCAGTGCGATTTAGTGACTCTATTGTTCATGGGCCATGTAGCTTTCAGCCAAGTGTTGCGCACTTCGCACAAGACTCTCTGGCCCTGTTCAATTTGTGCGCATTTGAGAGATTCTCCCATCAGTTGGGGCAGATCCTCAACCCTGCTTATGCCCTCTTCTCCTCGCACACCTGCATCCTCTTCCTCGCTCTTCCTCCACACTGCATCTACTTCATCTCTTCATTTCTATCACTCTGCTCATCCATCCCGCTCCGTCTTTCTTCGCATCCACAATCACCTTTAAACGTCCTAACGCTCCAAACCCCAGGTTTATCCCGAAGAACTCTTTGCACTTGAACACGGCCCCGAGGCCCTGGGCTATTTCGAAAACATGGCCGGCACTGGTCAGAAGCGCAAGTATGCGCCCGAGGACGAGTGGCAATCGGACGCCGAAGACGTCGGCTCTGATGACTTGATGGACCTTGACGAAGAAGACGAGGACATCATTTCACGATTGCCCAAAAACCACGGTGGTCGCACCCTTCGCACTCGCGAGACTAGCTCTCGGCTTAAATCTAGAACTCGCTCCGTTTCTTCTGATGATCAGAGCAATGACGAACTGATGACTCCGGTTGAAACATCAACTCGCACTCTGCGCAAGCGCGCCTCGCCTCAGCAGCAGCTCATATCTACCGACATCAGCATGGTCGACATCGACCGCGATGAACTTGCCAACGCTCCTTCGCAACTCACAGACGAGGACGACGAGTTCAGGCCAGTCGTTTCTGATATTGCCGTCAAGAAACCCCGCCGACTAGGCAATGCTCGTCCCGCACGACGTCTTCAAACGCTGAAAGCTCGCTCACAGGCGCAACGGTCCGCGGTTTCGCGAAATGGAGATGACGGTTCGGACATTGAGTTTGAGGCACCTCGGCGTTCTTCGAGAGCCACAAAGAATACGGCCAACATGGGGGAAGATATCCTCATGGACGATGACTCGCTCTGGGTAGTGGAGGAAAAGACATCCGTGCCAAAGGCTGTCTCGATGAGGGAGATCTTCCAGCCCATTTCGCCAGATTCAGCATTCGGGTCCATACATCAACAATCCTGCCACACCTGCGGAGGATCGAGGCAGAGAGGCCAGCTCATCCACTGCCAGGGGTGCAGCCTTTCATTTCACAAGCAATGCATTGGATTCCGCACAGCCCGAGAACATCTCGTCACCAAGGTCGCAGAAGATAGCTTCGTACTACAATGTCGTTTCTGTATCGACATTTACCAACAAAGGTCCAAAAAGGATCACAACGGAAAACCGCCAAGGCATAGTCTCTGTCAGCACTGTAAGCACCCTGGCAAGGCTTGCACTGCATTCTCCGAAAGGAAGACGACACGGCAAGAGGAAAAGCTGCGTGAAGAGAATGGCGGCACGGACCCCATCACGCGTATTTCGGCCTCTTTGATCAACAACGAAGAACTTGTGCTCTGCCGTTGTATCAACTGCCACAGAGGCTGGCATATCGAGCATCTGCCTGGCGCTGGACAAGATTCCATCGGAACGGACGTCAAGTCAGAGCGCCTCAAAGACTTTAAAATCGACTGGCAATGCGATGACTGCAGTTTCAGCAAACACAAGATCCACCGACTTGTTGCCTGGCGACCTGTTCAACAAACTCTTCAGTCGTCCAATCCCTCATTCGATTCTATCAACGAGGACGACAAGGAGTATCTCGTCAAATGGGGGAGTCAATCCTACTTTCACTGCGTTTGGCGACCCGGCGCCTGGGTTTTCGGAGTCGCGACAGCAGCTATGCTTGTCACCTTTGCTAAACGCGCTGCGCAGGAGGATCTCCTAAAGCTCACTAAGAATGACGCTGTCCCGGAAGAATACCTGCTGCCTGACATCATCTTCCACACCAAGATGAAGTCTGGATTGACCAGGCAACGCTCCAAAGAGGGCGATGCGGCCAGTATTGGGGATGTCAGCAAGGTCTTGGTCAAGTTTCAAGGCCTGGGATACGATGACGTCGTTTGGGACTCGCCTCCTCCAAAGGCCATGACTGCCTGTTATGCCGCCTTTGAAAATGCTTACTTGGAGCACCTGGAAGGCAAATATTTCGTGCACGAATCTCAAAACAAGATTTCAGAACGTGTTAGAGCCTTCAAAGCTGCTGACTTTGAGCCAGTTACTCAGCAGCCAGCCGGTCTGAAGAGGGGCAAGCTCATGGGATACCAGCTGGAAGGACTCAACTGGCTTCTGGGTAATTATCACGACGGACGAAGCGTCGTCTTGGCGGATGAAATGGGCCTCGGAAAGACGATCCAGGTTATCAGCCTCGTAACCTCGCTGGCTCAGGACGCCCCAAAGGTGAGTATCCGGCCAACGCTATGTAGGATGAAGCTAACTAATAGACACAGTGCTGGCCTTTTTTGATTGTCGTGCCGAATGCGACATGCCCAAACTGGCGCCGTGAGTTCAAGCAGTGGGCCCCAGACTTGCATGTCGTCACATATCACGGTGGAAAGGAATCTCAAGAGCTTGCTTATACCTATGAGCTCTTCCCCAACGGCAGCCTGGACATGAAGGCGCACGTCGTCATCATGTCGTATGACTCGGCCCAAGACCCGAGAACCAAGGTTCTCTTCAAGTCGGTGCGCTGGACAGGGCTGGTTGTCGACGAGGGTCAACGCCTCAAGAACGACCAGAACCTTCTCTACGTTGCCTTGCGATCCATGCGTATCCCGTTTCGTCTCCTCTTGACTGGCACTCCTTTGCAGAACAACAAGCGCGAGCTCTTCAATTTGCTACAGTTCATCGATGAGAGCCAAAATGCAGCATCTTTGGACAGGGAGTACGAAGTGCTTGACAAGGAGAACCTCCCCAAGCTTCACGAGAGAATTCGGCCTTACTTTCTGCGACGAACCAAGCTTGGTGTTCTCAAGTTCCTTCCCCCAATGGCACAAATCATTCTTCCTGTAACCATGACGGTCATTCAGGAGAAGTTGGCCAAGAGCATCATGGCCAAGAATCCGAAGCTCATCCAGGCCATGTTTTCCAACAATAGCCTGAGTAAAAAGGACAGAAGCAGCTTGAACAACATCTTGATGCAGCTCAGAAAGGTTCTCTGCCACCCTTTCATGTACTCGGAGGCTATTGAGGAGCGACACCACGACCCCTTGGTGGTTCACCGCAACCTCGTGGAAGCCTCGGCAAAGCTCCTCTTGCTCGAGGTCATGCTGCCCAAGCTCAAGGAGCAGGGCCATCGTGTACTGATCTTCAGTCAGTTCCTCCAACAGCTTGACATCATGGAAGATTTCCTAAATGGCATGGGCTATCAGTTCAGGAGACTGGACGGCACAATGTCGAGCATGGAGAAGCAGCGTCGCATCGATGCTTTCAATGCCCCCGACTCGGAGTTGTTTGCATTTTTGTTATCGACTCGCTCTGGCGGTGTTGGCATCAACCTCGCCACGGCAGACACTGTGATTATCATGGATCCCGACTTCAACCCGCATCAGGATATTCAAGCGCTGTCGCGCGCTCACCGTATCGGTCAAAAGAAGATGGTGCTCTGTTTCCAACTGATGACCAAGGATACGGTGGAAGAAAGGATCATGCAGATTGGTCGGAAGAAGATGGCCCTCGATCATGCGCTCATTGAGAGCATGGATGACGAGCAGATGGCCGGAGACGACCTTGAGTCAATTCTCAAGCACGGCGCCCAAGCTTTGTTCAGCGACGACTTCCAGAAGACGTCCATTCATTACGACGAGAATGCAGTGGAAGAGCTCCTCAATCGTGCCAAGTCGGAGCAGACTAAGAGTAATGAAGAGGGCTCTGCTGAAACTCAATTTTCCCACGCACGCGTCTGGGCCGGTGAGTCTAGTGGGTTTGCCGAGGGATTGGATACAGCCGAGGACCAAGCGCCTGAACCCATCACCTCCAGCGTATGGGACAAGATTTTGGCGGAGCGAGAAGAGGAAGCTCGTCGAGAGGCCGAGGCAAACAAGGAGGTTCTGGGACGGGGTGGAAGACGTCGACAGGTCGGTTCCTTTCGTTCCTTGATCTGCATCACAAGCTAACTCGCAGCACTAGGCAATCAACTACAAAACCAATACGTTGGCAGGACTGCCCTTGCCAGACGGGGTCGAAGCCGAGTCATCAGACTCTTCGGACGATTTCGCCGGCGCCAACTCTTCCGAGGAATCGGAAGACGAGCAAGCACCTATCAAAGGTAAACAGCGTAAACAACCAGGCACTCCGATCAAGACTCCTATTGCGAGTCCTGCCAAGAGGCAAAAGAACAAGAACAACGTTGACACCCAAACCCCACAGAAGACGAAGCAAGGAATCTCCGTGACCCCAACCCCACCCCTGTCGGACAGGAAAAGGGCGTCTCAAAGAAAAAGCGCGGCATCGCAGCAGAAGCGGCAACGAGCGCAAGGAAGAAGCCCGCTGGAAAGCCAACCCCGAACTCGAAAGCCGACCATAACCCCCACGAAAACGCGTGGAAGGCCCAAGGCATCCAAGGTTACCAAAACGGTCCAGAGGGCTCGGGTCCCGCCAACGTGTCCGGACTACCCCCCGTCCCCGTCTCCAAGCCAAACGGCCACGCCCTTAAGCAGGGCTTCCTCCGATCCAATAACACAGGAGTCCCCGGGCACCACGGTCACGGGAGGGGACAGCAGCCCCAGCATGTGCAGCCCATGAGCGCGCAGGGGCAGTACCGCCCCCCGCAGAGGCACGGTGCGGCAGCTGGGCAGTGGAATAATCTGCCGGCGCCTCGTTCCGTGACGGAGGCGGCAGTGCGTCTTGCAATGGACGAAGTGTGGCATTCGTCGACCAATGATAAGACCAAGCATCAGATGATGTCTATACTACTTCAGCAACTGCGGACGGCGACGGCACAGCGCGTGCCTCGACATCCTTCGTTGGCAAACGCGCGGGCCCAAACCCATGCGCATACGCATCCGCCGCCCCCGCCGCAGCAGCAGCATTATCAGCCGCCTATGAATCACCACCACCAACAACAACAACAGTATCGTCAGGCCTACCAACAGTAAAAAGGGGGGTGAGGTGGCGCCTGCATACAAACTCTTCTTTTTCTTTTTGCTTGTAATACAGGAGTTTCAAAGGAAGGGGTCGGGGGTTTTTCAGGGAATCGGACATACCCAGGGAATACTTTGCCTGCTTTAGAGCTGCTTTAGAGCTTGGGCTAAAGGGCATGAAAAATAGACGTTGGCCACGATGGCGGTTATGAGAGATGAAAATTTGGTTCCATGAGTGTGACCTGGTGATGATTTGCGGTACGTGTGTCAGTGAGTGAATAACAGGCGTGAGTCTAGACGGGGAGAAGTACCGTGGTCGGTAGAACGTGGTGCTACTGAAGTGATGACTCTTGAGACCCGGTTGAAGGGCCTTTGGCCGGATGTTGCGAGAAAAATGGCCAACGATGGAACGGAATTTGACAAGGGAATGCATTCGTCAACAGAATGCTTTTGCTCAGATCTACATGCTCGACACAGACACGTCTGACGATTCTTGGAGACCACGGACGGCGGCTTGACGAGCCTTCTTCAGCTGTGTGTATTCACGGATGTTATTCCACCGGCTTCTTGGCGATCCCTAACTTGTATTCAAGCCTCCAACTTCCTACGTGTAGATAACACAGTACACAACTACGATACATGTAAAGAACTTTTGCGCCTGTGAAGGCTACACATGTGAAGGATTGACTCTAATTCGCTGAGTAGTCACACATAGCTCATGTGTTGTGTAAGTGCGTCGCGTTTCTCCGACGACTTGTAGGACTGGCTATTTACCCCCCTCTCCAGCCCGCGGAGGAGCCAGTCGAGTAGTACGGGTTGGAAGAGCGAGGCCTGTTCTCTGAGACGTTGCAGAGAGCTTTCTTTTCAGAGGCTTGGAGTCAAGAAATAGTAGAAGGCAATCGTCAGCCATACTTTATTTCGGCAGCCCAGAACCTTGGCCTAGGGTGCTCGCCGGCGCGACAAGAGTGACGAGAATCTGACACCGCGCGGGTGACCACTAATCAGTTCGCAAATACATATGCGGACGTCAACGCTGCGGTGTCCGACGATAATTACGTCGCTTCCGTTGCCGCGTTTCTCGAAGTCTCCTCTCTACATCGTGATGCGCCATTGCGAAGCCATTTCTTCTTGGCTGCTGGTGAAGTGCTTCTGTAGAAGTTTCGACATAATCGCTTTTGTCCTGCCTCGTATGTTGTGGGTGCCATTGCGCCTGTGTTGGCACTTGAAAGCGCCAGCACACCTAGAGATGATGTTATTGCCGGTTGTCTGTTCAGAGTGGAGGCTCGAAGAAAGAAGACGCTTGATCAGTTGTGTTTGATCGCGCGTTGCATACAAGAAGCACACCTCCAGACTAGGAACCAGCCGCGGGCAGGAAGATCCGTCTGTTTGATGAGGTACATATTGCACCTTGGACGTGGCTCCGCGTTGTCCAACCCCTGCCTGACGTGAGCGTTGTCTAACGAACACGACACTCGCAGTTGTAGATTCAAGGACAAGTTGCTCACGGCTTTTTGGGCTGAGTTAGGTGCAGTTCAGAAGCTGCTGTGCGAGCAGCTGCCGTGAGAAATCCTGAGAAGCTCTCGAATGTAGACGCATCCAGTCCCTCTACCCATCGACAGCGTACTGTAACGTCGTTCATGCCAATCTGTATCTTTACGCGGAAGCCCAGTGCACAACTCGAGTCTGCTGTTTTTCTTTCATCGGCGTTGGTAGTCGTCTCTGCCTCTCGCTTCTTTCGGCGCCGCCAGGCTCGCGCCCAGACTCTGTCCGCAGCGCGGCCAAACCCCTCAAGCGCCTGGGTGTCCCACTCCCAGGATATGAGATCGAGGCCTGCTACAGCATCGCTGAGCTTTGATGAGAAGTTTCCAATATTGCTGCCCAAGGGAAAGGTGATGATTTCGGCCTCGGTCATGGCGGGCAGCAGGTCCATCTTGGTCAACGCCGCCTTTGTTCCCCTGGCGACGTCTTGGGACGGACGCATGGGACCGAAACTCCAGGCGACCGCCCATCTACGGGTCTTTTTCCCCTGAATGAACTCGGTAACGGCATAGTTGTGGATTCCGTGCTCTCTCAGTTGACTCACGAGAGTCGTAACGCTGGATAGGAAGCCCAGCATGGAGGTGTACCACTGGACGCGGTCGCGAAGCACCAGAGACTCGTCGAGTATGCGCTGAACAAAAGCCACTTCTCCCCCTTTGGTCACCATTTCTGTGAGTGAGCCAGTGCAGGCGGTACACGGTGGTCGCGATTTGCTCTTGGCGCTTTGCAGCATTGCATCCTCGGACTCGTAAAATGGAGGATTTGTCATGGCGAAGTCGATGGATGCAAGGCCTAGATCATCGAGCGGTAACAGCTTGTCCTCGGGTCTGCGCTCAACAACCCTGATTCGATGGGCGAGTCCGTTGAGCTCGACATTTTTCCTCGCGCAAGCCAAGCTCTGGGCATCAATGTCTGGCAACATCGTATTAGCCCATGACTTCAGTTCATCGTAAATGTCGCCTACCCGTAGCGATGAAAGACCATGGGCGCTGTGCGCATCCTAGGAGAGGATAGATGCAACTGGCTCCTGTGCCAATGTCGAGACCAAGAAGCTTCCGGCCGGGAGGGCTGTAAGACGATGAATCGAGCAGTCCTTTGAGCCACAGAATGTAATTGTGTCTGTTTGGGACCTGAAAGATGTCAGTAAGAGGTCTCTTGCTGGAAGTCTGTCTGCAAAATTAGGGAGAAATACTGGTGGACAAAGACGGTCCTGGGGAAGTTCCACGGCCAGGCCAAAGTCGAGCTTGAGCAGCGTTTTGGTCAATTGGACGACTGCTGTGGGATCAGCAAAGTCTAGCTCGCGCCCTTTGGTTCTGTGAAATAAGATGAGCTAATGTGCAGTACATTTGAGATTGATTATTTGAGGAAGCCTTACACTGATGCGAAGTCCGGATCGCGAAGAGCCAGCTGCCGAAAGTCGGGCGTCTTTGAGTAGAGGTTTTTGAACTTGGCATCAACCTGCTTCAGGTCTGCGTCTCGGTGCGCTTCGTCGGGAAAGAATTGAGACCGTTCATGACCGCCGTCTGAGGCGGCTGCATCACCTGCCCTCCTCTTTTGACCCATTGCGGTTCGCAAAGTGTCCGATTGCCCAGACTGTAACGTGAGAGTGAGTCCTGGGCAGACGTGCGCAATGGACGATACAAACTGGCCAAGAGTGGACACTGTGAACCATGGGGTGAAGCGCCGGCATTGTACAGTGTGCACAGTGTGTGACTTCAATCAAATACGTTCAATGCGACTCACTGAGGAATTGGTGCCTGAGCCTCGAGTGCCTGAGGTTTCAACTTCCAACATTGAATCTTCACAAAATACTCGCCGCGACTGAAACTCTCTTCTTCACCATCACCAAGACGACTTTCGTGTCATTGAAGCTGGCTTCTTCCAGCATCGCCAAGACGTACAACTCGCCTACCACTGTGTCGCGCAAATCGCCCATCCTTGCGGGCATCAACTGATCATTGAACGCCCGTCATGACATCGTCCATCAGATCATAACGACGCAAGACACAAGCATCAGCAGACTCATTCACCAGAGCAAGATCCTCCATCTCCATCCTTCCAAGATGGCCAAGTCGGCTTCGTCAATCTCCACGTCGCCGCGCTCAACCCGCTCGCACAGCTTTTTGATCCTCTTGCCCGTCGTTCGTGCTGCCCGTATTGTCACCTCGTTCTGAAACACGTAAAGCACAGCAAAGACGAAGAATGCGACCTTGGCGAGTTTGCCGCTGCCCAGTACGCCGTTCTTGATGCGTGCCATGAGGCCCTTGGATCGCTTGAACGCGTACTCGGTGCTGTTAGCAGACGAACGAGATTGCTCGTCGTGGCCTCGACGGAAGATTCTGCGTACAGCAGGGATAAAAGCGGCGCTTGAAGAGAGGCGAGTAAATCAAGTCAGCGAAGAGTGACGATGTTCCGTTTAGAGTATAGACTTACATGACGCCTCCTAGCAGCCACCGCCGCCATCGCTGGTCCTCGGCGCTCTTCACCAGATTACGCACTTCGGCGTGCAGCGTCCTCAGGTCGCCAATGACGAGGTTCGCTTGTCCTCTTATACGCGCCTCGAGCTCCATGGCCGAGTTGCTGCCGTCATACTTCTGCCGCTTGTGCTGTAGCGTGACGTACTCTCGGAGGCCGAATAGACAGCTGGCCCGGACGTTACGAATGTCGACAGCCCCGGCCGGCTGGATCACCGGATTCCACGATTGCGCGCCCGCTCTCGGTACGTCTCCCGTACTGAATGGTCGAGCATCGGGCTGCGACTCTGGACCGGGCCGTTGCGGCGTTTTGCCCAGGCTTGGCGGCAAGGTCTGGCCTGACGAAGGTGGCGCCGCCGAAGGCGACAAGGCGTAAGGTGACGATACCATCGGGACTGGGTCCATCGAAGTGAGCGGTACTGTAGGATTCATCTTGACGACCTAAACAAAGTCAGTCGACGGAGGACACTGGCAGAATGAGTTATCCTTACGCCTAAGCCTTGCACTTGAGTAAGTGATAATGGGAAGGCGGCAGACCCAGCTGGCAGCTTGTTGGTACGACCTAGGCTTCACACGTGCGTGTTAAGAGGGTGAACCCGTCAAGGTGAGAGCTCGGCGAGCCCATCAAGCGGAGCAGGCCTTCCAGGTGGCTGGACTTCGAGGTAAGGCTGCTTCAGCCCAATTGGATCAACTGCATCAGAGACCAACGTCAGCCCGGTGACGCGGGGACAGCGTGACGACGAGGATCTGATTGGTTCTGTTTTGTGTCGCCAACGTTTACCTGCAGGGCCGAGTTGCGTATGAATGACTTCACGAGCGGCAGTTTCGTCTCGATGCCGCGCTGACATTGCCGCGCAGATTGGCTGCGAGTCAATCAGGGGGCGGAATATTTTGAACATTTTCTCTCTAATCGTGACGCCGACTGTTGACACGCAATCGCCTCAACGTACATATCACAGTGTTTTGATTTGAAGTCGCTTAATATTGAGTCTCGATGACTCGATGAGGACAATACCAATCCGCAATCGCATTGAAGACGCTGTAGGCAGGCACTGGCAGTCAATCACATCACGGTTCCAATTATTCGGCCACAGACTTTCAGCAATCAGATCATCGGCACTCCATGATGAAATCGGATACAGCACCATGGGATTCTAACAATTCGAGTCGCAGGCCTTACCGAGATCGGTTCTGGAATGCGGGCTGATGATGTCATTCCGCCTACCGACCTCCGTTGGCGCAGATGAATCTTACATCCGAGTCGGCCGTGAGTGGGAACGGGAGGGGCCGCGACGATGCCGTAGACGAGACCCCGCGTGGGGAAGACGGCATGCGGGGATTCGAACTACGGGCTTTGGTCGAAGATGAGCTAGAAATCACTCGATCGTCTTGTCAGATTCATCAGAGAGCGAGCTCGAGATACTAATACGGATCATCAACGAAACTGCATCTTCAGCGATCATACCCATCAACGGAAGGCAAGGATTGCTCGCAAGTTTGGCGACATCTCTGCATGAAGCAACCGATATCAGAATCATCAGAGTCGCTGTGAACACCCGCACGATGCCTGATCAGCCTCCCCCCAGCGACGAACGCAGCGACCTGACGAAAAGGATCCTGCCATCCATGACACTGGCCCAAGGCCGGTTCATAAGTCAAGCAGACGAAGATGCGCGATACCCAAACGATGCCGGACGGGATACAGCAGAAGGACGCTTCCGTCTTACGGGTAACGCAATCATTACGGGCGGCACCGGAGCCATTGGTCTGCGCATCTCACGGGCAATGCTCCAGCACGGCCTGGAGGGACTGTTGATGATTGACGTCAACGCTACCGGACCCGAGTCTACAGAAGCCATCGAGGCCCTCCGGAGAGAGTTCCCCAAGGCCAAGATTGAGCCATTCTCAGCCGACGTCACGGACGAGGAGCAAATCGGCCATGCCGTGGCCGCCGCGGCGCATCGTCTCGGGTCCGTCGACATGCTCGTATGTCTGGCGGGCATCGTCGGATGCGCGCACGCGCTGGACACGCCGGCGGCCCAGTGGCGACGGATCCTCGACGTCAACGCGACGGGATCCTTTGTGTGCGCGCAGGCGGCGGCGCGGCAGATGGTGTCGCAGGGCCGGGGCGGGCGGATCGTCCTGACGGCGTCCATCTCGGGCCACCGCGTCAACTTCCCGCAGCCGCAGGCCGCCTACAACGTCAGCAAGGCGGCCGTCGTGGCCCTCAAGAGCTCCCTCGCGGCCGAGTGGGCGCGCTACGGCATCGCAGTCAACTCCATCAGCCCGGGCTACATGGACACCATCCTCAACGCCGGCGACGGGCTCGAGCACGCCCGCAGGACATGGTGCGAGCGCAACCCCTCGGGCAGGATGGGCCTGCCGGATGAGTTGGCGGGCGTCGTCGTGATGTTGCTGAGCCGCGCGGGCTCCTACATGAACGGGGCTGACATTGTCGTTGACGGGGGAGGTCTCGTCTTTTAAGGGGATATCTGATTTGCGGGATGGAGTCTGTGAACACGCATGTCAGGTATTTGATTCGATCGATTTCATACGTAGAAGTGAGAACGATGTTGGTAAGAGATGGCTAAGCTCATGCGTTGTTCAAGTTCAAGCAGAGAAAGAGAAACGTGGAGCCTGTGACAGTCGACCAGGCAGCCCGCAGCGGATCCGTCGCCGTTACGAAGTGCATACGGATACACAGCAAGCACAATGCCAGTCTCTGCGGATCGTCAATGCCGGCAGACATTCACTCCGCCAAAGTCTGTCGAGACGCAGCATACACACGTGTCAATGCAGATGTGCCTTTTCCAATGTCCCGTCGAAACAGTATCCGATCCGTCCATCACACACTGCACGTGCAAAACGACGAAATGTAACACGTACGTTTACCACGTCGCTCATGTCCCGTCATTGAAATGTCGAGGAACCAAGGGAGCGCCTATCCATCTTATCACTTCTCTCTTTTCCCCTCCAATCCGACCCCGCCGCATAAGTTACTGCTGAGGCTACAGCTGGATCAAGGATGGTGAATGGCACGGGATTGCCTTGATGGGGAAAGTAACTTTTTTTTCCCGTGGGGAAGCGGTTTGCATGGGCAAATGACGAACATGAGCCGGGTGGTGTGTGTCGAGATAAAATCACCGGCACCACGCTTGTTGAACAAAATTCGTACGAATAAGAACTGTTTTTGCACAATTGATCTACGTACGTTGCTACCGTACTTGTAGTAGAGAACGCGCCAGCGCGTGTCCCGTCAATCCGTGTTCTCTTTTTCCTCGTGTCAGACACGTATTGTGTTGTACGTACTGTATGTAGCCTCTGCGGGATTTCCAGGAAAAGCGTCATCGTCACAGGCCGAGAGACGAGCAAGAAAAAAAAAAGCATCATGAAAGTAACGATGCGGGGCGGTCCGTCATCCGACGCATTCACTTCTGTTTCCCCCCTCTCAGCCCCTCTCTACCCAGCTCTTACAGCGCTACGCTACGCTACGTAACTGTCGAGGACCCCGGTTCGGCCTTCAAGGTTTGTGCCTGGCCTGCCCTGGCTAATGCCGCCTGTTGCCATGGGACAGAAGCGTCATTGCCCCAAGCCTCCAATAGACCTTTTCCCAAAAAGTGGATCCTCCAGGGGGGGCACCTCTTCTCTCACTTTCACCAGGAACCCCACTAACACACAGTACGTACCCACGGTTATGTGCTGTAGAAGCTTCTCCCGAGAGAAGCTCGTCTTGCGATTTGAAGCCCCCCCCCCCTTTTATTATGCCGTCAACTCCCCCCCAGATTTGCTCGTATACCTACCATTTTTCTATACCCAACACCTCTGAAAAAAGGCAAGCTCGCAAGAAGAAAGGACAAGGTCAATACCAATAGAAAATCGCTTTTGCGCCCTCTATGCCTGCAGAACCTTCCATCCTCGCAAACGCCGCGTGTGTCCCGTCTTCCAGTCAGCAAACCCCCCCGACGTCATCACCATGTCCCCTGAAGCCATCACGACGATATGGGAGTCTCATCAGGTCCGCCTCGTCCGCAAGAAGCTCTTCTTCGAGTTCGCAGTCTTCATCCTCGGCGGCGGCAACGGCCTGATCCTCCTGCTGTTCTGGCCGGGCTGGCTGCTCCTCGGGCTCGGTCTCTGGGCCGTCTCCAAGATGCTGGTCTAAGGGCGCGCCTCTTTCCGGACGAGCAACAATCGACTGAGCTTCGACGGATCAGATCTCGCCTCGCCCAATGACCCAGCATATCCGACAACATCCCCATCCAAACGGGAGTTCTGGAGACGAATAGCACGACGACTCAGGCCGGAACCTATCCAAACACCACGAAATTTGTCGACCACCACCCATCATCATCACTTGGTGAAGAAAAAGGTGTTGCCGCCCATGTCTTTCCGGATCTCATTAACATAATCCTTTTCCGGGTCAAACTCCTGCCACGTGCTGGCGGGATAAATGTGTTTATTCCGCGCATACCACCGCCGATCAACCACCTTTGTCGTCTTGGCATCGTCGGCCGCGCCCTCGAGGGTGTTTATGTCGGGCAGTGCCGCCGTCGCGGCCGCCTTGGTCGCAGCCGTCGACAGGCCCTCGGCACCCGGCGGCGGCGCCGCCTCGGTGGCAGCAGCAGCAGCAGCAGCAGCATCTGACGAGAGGTTCTGTTCCTTGGGGGCTTCGGCGCTAAAGTTGAACAAGGGGCGTCCGCCGGGTCCGACGCTCTTGTTCATGATGAAGTAGTAAAAGTCAAAGTGCTAGAAGGGGAGGGTTAAGACGCATTAGCGAGCGATATCTTTTTACTTGCTTTACCCATACGATACCCATGTACAGACCAAGAGTCAAGAGAGGTAGAGAGAGAAAGAATGAGAGAATGACGTACTGGTGGAATGATGACAGTATCCCGAACGAGCATCAAGTCGTCGACGCCTGCCCTCGCCCATCCTCGCCTGTGACCGTGCTCCCCCTTGCGATTCGCGACGACCTTGCGGCAGCGGTCGAGGAAGACCCAGACGAAGTCGCCCTTCTTCAGGCGCACGGTGCCGCCCGGGATGTGCGCGCCGTCGTAGAACACAAACGGGATCGCAATCTCGGTCGCCTTGACGGCCTCTTGCAGCGCCAGGAACTCGCGCCGCAGCGCGTCTCGCTCCTCGGCCTCCTTGCGCAGCGCGGCCTTTGTGACTGATCTTGGGATGACACCGACGGCCGTGTTTGCCTTGAACTTGCTGCTCTTGACTGGTGCGTCGCCGAGCGCTGCCGCGTCTTCACCTTTCACATCTTCATTTGCGTCGCCGCTCGCAATCTCTTCGCCTATTTGTGACTTCGTCTTCTTCTTCGTCTTCGCGGGTAGGTCCGTCTCTGGCTCGTCGTCTTCCTCGTCGCCAAAGGACAGCAGCTTCTTCCCCAGCAGCGCCCGCTTCTTCTTGCTCTTCTTCTTCGCCGGGCCGACTACGCTCAGCTGCGCCGCCGCCGCCGAGTCGCCGCTGCCCGTGGCATTGTCGGGCGTGCCGGTCTGGGATCGGTCGGGGGTCGAAGTGCCCGAGTGCGCGGCTTCGCGGGACTCGCGCTCCTGCTGCTCGAGCACCTCGGCGCGGCGCTTGCGGAAGTCGGAGAGGGCGACGAGGCCGACCGTATTTGTGGATAGGCGCTGGTTCGTCGTCTGGTTCTGCGGCGCGAAGCGCGTGTTGACCTGATCCGACATGGTCGCCGTGAGTTGTTGGCTCGAGTTTGATGGTTGCGAGTGAATGACCGGTCGCGCTGCACCAAGTTTACTCCATACGTCACTTCATAGTCAACTTGACTGATGGGTGGTTGCAAGTCCTACCCTATACTCATCAAGTCGCAACAGGTTCGCTTTTCACCTTGCCTTAAATAAGCACCTTCCGGCTGTTGTGTTTTCAAATATCGAAAATATAGATATTCATATTTTCTACGGTAGCCTCTGACCTTGTCTGGTCGCTTGACCGACTAGGGAGTTTGTTGTGTCTTCGGCGTACCGTTTGTAAGAAAGCAAATATCTCTCATCAGCACTCCACGTATTTTTGACGCTCTGTCGACTTTCAATCGCCTCCATCCACGAGTGCCATCGAGACCAAATCTCATCGCCTTCTTTTGGAATACCCAAGCCTCCAGGCTTGTAATGGTCAATAAGCCATAATCGTCGAGCCCAAGGTGCAAGGCTAATGTCGACGAGGCTGATGTCTTTACCCAAGAACCACGGCCCTGCCGAGTCCATCTGCTCAACCAGCTTCCTGACATTGCCGTGAAACTCATTCCGAGCGTCTTCGATACTATACGGCTTCTCTGGCGTGTGCTGGAGAAACTTGTAAAAGCCCGGTATGATTCTCGTGTTGATGTGGTCGATCCAGAGTCTAGCTCGAGCCTTCTCGTAGGCATCAGACGGGAGCAGCGACGGCCCATGCTGGGTCTCGTCCGAGAACGCATCGTCGAGGTATTCGCAAATGATGCTGCTCTCAAAGAGCGGCTTCTGCTGCTTTCCACCAGCGCCGACTGGCACGGCCAGCGTAGGGACGAGACCGCGCGGGTTCATCTCGAGAAAGTGCGGCTCCTTCTTGTACGGATTGATCTCGATGTACTGGTGCGGAATGCGCTTCTCGCACAGCGTTATCCAGGCTCGCTGGACAAATGGACAGAACCATCCTCCGTAGAGCTTGAGGGGATGCTCCTCGGCGTGACGGGCAGCCAGCTGGGCGGCGGCGCCTGTTGGTTCCGGCGGAAGAGATGTATCGACGGTGGCCATGATGCTTACTTGGAATTGATCTTGGATGATGCTCAATCTTTGACGAGGATCTCTTGGGGCTACCTGACTGACTTTATAAGAGGAATCATTGCGGCATCGAGTGCATGTATGACGTCTACCCCACCAATACCCGTTGCTAACTCGAGTGTCGATAGCGCAACAGTTTTCTGGTTGTCATTGCTCTTGGTAGGGTAGTGCAACAACGTGCAAGCTCAAGGCAGAAGAAGACTTTTTATCTCTGGCAATTGGCAAGCAATGAAAAAATTACTTTTAAAAATTGGGGGTAAAGCTGGAAAGAAGACCAAGAAAACTGATCGACTGTGTCTGAACCTCTCATCGACTGACCACGGTTAGTATTAGATAGCTCTAGTTCAGATGAAGCTTCGCAGCTCAGTGCAAGGCCTCTGCAGTCATGACATTTACATGAGCAGACGGCGGTATAGTAGTAAAGACATAATAAAGTATCGCAAGAAAATACGATGATCGCCTTTTCTAGATCCGCCTCGAATGCCTTGACTGCGTCTTCAGCAATATGAACTTGGCCAAAGTCATTGTAAAGACAATCTAGTTGACACAAGGCTACCCCTGTTTACAGGTAAGGTTCACTCTTTGATGTCAACTGACCAACTGACCAACAGACGTTCTCGTCGCCCTCGGTGTACTGAAATGTTGCCAATTCGGACAGTGAATTCTCATGTGGCTGTTCAGTTGACCCCAATAGAGACTCACTCTGCCACCGTGCCACATAACTTACCATGCAACGGCCGCAAAAAAGGGCTTGTTCTCCCCTGTGCGCTGTTCATTTCAGAAACTCCTAAATTGGTCGTCCTACTCCTTCATATTCACCTTGACCACATCTCCAACTTTGCAACCTTTTCTTCCCACCGTGGAGCACACCTCTGTCTCATCTCTCTCTTTTGCTGCACGCGCTCTCACCGGCTCTTTTTTCTTCATTTGCAAGGCACACACACACTCTCTCTCCACAGAGCCCCACCAACGCTTTTGCAAGCAGTGCAACGCCGCCGTGCAGGCAGCAGAACAATTGTGAAGTTTTCAACACGCTGCTTTTTCTATCTCACTCTCTCAACGGTATAATAGAATCCTCCCCCCAAAAGAACCCTTTGCTGCATGCCTTGATCCTCGTCTCGAAAAACTCTCTCTTTTGCTCTCATTGTCATTTGCAAAGAAAAAGGTTTCAAACTTTCTTGCGGCGACCGTGATCTTTTTGTGTGCTGACAATGGTACGCAAGAGACGCCGTCACACGGCTGGACAAGCAGCAATGAGCAACCCGTCGTCGGCGTCGGCAACAGCAACAGTGATAGCACCAGCAGCACCAGGAACAGCACCAGCGGCAACGGGAAAAGCAACAGGAATGGGAATGGGAACGGCAGTGCCAACGATACCAGTTTCGGCAAGATTAGCCCCATCTGCTGTCACGGCAGCGGCAGCAAGCACTTTGCCATCACTGGTCTCGCAGTTGAGTCTGCTACAGTCCGACTGCCTCCGCGGTGACGAGCATGAAGTCTCTGGCGCGCCAATCTTCACCGAGTCGGTCAGGCAGTATGGCGAGAAGCTGGTCGACAAGCCCTTTAAGCAGTTTGGCCTCCTGGGAGGCGAGGCCGTCAAGATGTCGCCAAAGCTGTGGAGTGGCAAGGCCGTCAAGCCCAGCGACGACCCTCGTGTCTACTACAACGTCGCCGCGCCCTCGAGTGTCTTCATCTGCGGCAGTCAGGGATCCGGCAAGAGTCATACGCTGAGCTGTATCCTCGAGAACTGCCTGATCCCCTCTGACGCCGGTGTGCTGCCTCATCCGCTCACGGGCATCGTCCTGCACTATGACACTTTTGTGTCCGAGGTCGGAGGCTCACCTTGCGAGGCGGCCTACCTCTCATCAAACAGCGGTGTCAAAGTCAGAGTTCTCTGTCCGCCGACAAATATCGTCAAGATCAGAGTATGTACCGTCTTGAAATTGTCTTGTTGGCTTGCGTGTACGACAAGATTGCTGACCCGAGGCGAGAAAAGAGCCTCTACAAAGACCTCCCCAACGTCCTGGTGGAAGAGCTCCGGCTCGACGAGTCGGACCTCAACACGAAGCGCATGCTCGACCTCATGGCCGTTAGCTCCGTCCAAGGCGGCGGCATGCCTCTCTACCTGCACGTCGTGACGCGCATCCTCCGCGAGCTGCGCATCCTCCAGCAGGGCACGGGCGGAGGCTTCGAATACACGGCTTTCAAGCGGGCGCTCGAGAACGTGGCTCTGACGCCGGGACAGATGGCGCCTCTGCAGCAGCGCCTCGACACCCTCGAGAGCTTCATGGTCAAGCAGCAGGTGCAGACGGCCAACCGGAACAGCGGCAAGAAGAAGGGCGCCACGCCGGCCCCGTCCATCAACAAGGGCAACGACTGGACTCCCAAGGTGAGTTTGCACCCACTGCCAACTATCATCAAGTAGTAGCTGCTGACGGACTCTGTTCACCAGGCTGGACAGTTGACCATCATCGACCTGTCCTGCCCCTGCATCACCCAAGAGGCCGCCTGCGCCCTCTTCAACATCTGCCTCAGCCTGTTCCTGGAGCAGGACACCGAGATTGGGCGCGTCATCGCCCTGGACGAGGCGCACAAGTTCATGACGGACACGGAGGAGTGCGTCACGCTCACCGAGACGCTCCTCGCCACCATCCGCCTGCAGCGCCACCTCGGCACCCGCGTCGTCATCTCCACGCAGGAGCCGACCATTTCCCCGAAGCTGCTCGACCTGTGCTCCATCACCATTGTGCACCGCTTCACCTCGCCCGACTGGTTCCGCAGCCTCAAGCGCCACCTGGCCGGCGCAAACGTCCTGACCCAGGCCGACAGCAACAACCCGCTCGACAGCTGGCTCAACAGGGAGGCCTCGCCCGCCGTCTCGCTGCCGCGCCTGGACCAGAGCGACTTTGAGACGGAGCTGCTCTCGCAGATCTTGGGCTTGCGCACCGGCGAGGCCCTGCTCTTCTCCCCGAGCGCCATGGTCGCTGTGTCTGTCAACGGCAGCCTCATCTCCTTTGGTAGCGAGGACTCCGAGTCGGACGGGCCCGAGGGCTCTGCGAGGATGGGCGTGAGTAAGCGGCCTGCGACTCTGACTCCCCTGGGTCCGCGACCCATGAAGATTGGTATTCGAAAGCGAATCACCGAGGATGGCGGCCGCACCATCATGGCCGCTTGAGTACCACCGATGTTCTCTCACCCCCTTTACGGATTAAGGATTACGAGTGTCATTTTTCTGTCTCTTCTTCTTCTTTGCAGTGGTTACTGACATTTGGCGCCCCATTGGTCTTTCTTTGCTCGCGAGCTGGCGTGAACGGATGCGTGCGTATTGGGTCCAGGTTTTTCAAAACAAACACACAGAGAGAGAGTCTCTCGTCGATGTACATCTCCCGCCTGTTTTGCTTCCCCCCGCGACCACATATTTGCGGTCTTTGCATACTTGCTTGCTTGGCGACTTTCTAGCTAGCTTTTGTCGGAGAGATAGAGATGATGTGTGTCAACTTCAATGTCAGGAATAAGACTTCTTGGTTGAGTCTCAAACAAACAAAAGCCTCACCTCTCCTTCTACGAAGCTCAATCCCTTTGAACGTTGCATTTCCTTTGAACAACTTGAAACCTGAATGAAGGGTTCAAGTCTTTGTTTTCCCGACTAAACGATGCTGAAGAAGAGCTCTCGACTTCATGCAGACTGAACAAGGCAGCCAATCTCCTCCAAGCAGATGTGCATCATGGCGTCCCATCCGTAGAAGGCCCCTGTATAACTCACCTATCAGGCGTGCATCCAAGAGGTACACAGGCCATTTACCAACCCTCCAGACCCGTCTACGGCCCTCAACACAAAAAAACGGTACGGCATTAACCTGGTGCGTCTTCTCATGCAGGCGACCCGTCGCTTTCGGAGGGCCTCCCGCAGCAAGACTTCAATTTTGAGGCGCCGTCGGCCTCTCGCGTCTCTCCCCGACAAGCCCCTTCCGCCCTCATTTGGACGGACACATTACTCCAGTTTGCTACGTGCGATTGAGGGGCGGGGAATTTTAGTGAGTCACGGGCGATCGTGGCAGAAGGGACACCCGGTTGCGAATAACATCCGTGGCTTTGACGGGAAGAGCGCATGCGTGCGTAGGTACGGGGTTCGCGGGTGAGTTTTTGGCGAGGAAAGGGATCGATTGGATTTGCTTCGGAACCGACAGCTTGCCCGCAACGCGACAGAAAGATCCCCCGCGTCCCGAATTTAGTACAAGTCCTCGGTGGAATGTTCTCGACATTGTGAGGGGTCGATATAAGCTGGAGGGCTTCAATTGGAAACAAGCTTCGACTTGAATCCTTCTGGGACACACCACCATCATCACCATCACGATTCAATGACGGCGCTGGTCAATCATCAGATCAATTGCTAAAGAAATTTCTACTCCCAGAGCTTCTCCATCCCTCATGGAAGCCTGCAGTCCGGGCAGAGGCAAGCACTTACTGGTCCGAGGCAGGAAACACAAAACACTGACGACGAGCAGAGCCCGTCACTCCGGGGGGCTTTTCTTACTTTGGCGCGACAGAGCCCTCGCCGACATGGAGCGTCGACAGCTGCTTCACGCAAGGCGACGACTTCACTCAACAGCCCTATGACATGTACAGCCTGGCAGACTTTGAGCTCTACGGCGCCACGTTCGGACGAGCGGGTTCCGAGGTCCTGACGGATCCGCTGTCGACGGCGTCTTGGGCTGTGGACGACGACTTTGGCCCGCCCGAGATCACAGACGACACGATTGACAAGAACTTTGCGGCCATGGCTTCTCAAGATGAGTCTTCAGATGAGGCGTACGGCTGTCTCCCTGCGGCTCTCCCGTACATGGCGGCTGGACAAGACGACGAGACGGTGCAAGCGACGGCCGGCGCGCCCGTAGCTCCCTAGAGTGAGCGTTCGACTGACTTGCCATGCGACTATTCTTCTTACTTCCAGCCCGCCATGTACCCGGAGATGTCCACACCCGACGTGATGATGCCCTACACTGAACTTTCGACCTACTACCCGAGTCCGCCAGAGTACCAATCTCATGAACCACTACAGCCCAATGACGCGGCAAAGCATTGGGAGACAGCCAAAATAACAAAGAAAGAGAAAAACAACAATAACAAAACTTGTACCAAGCTGCAAGAATCGCAGCTTATATACCTGAAGGATGATGAAGCGACGAGAGACGGCATGTGGTACTGCCCGGCCGAGGGATGCTCCAAAAAGCAGTATCCCACGCCGGGCGAGAGGAGGTCAGTCCTTCATTCACCTCTTCCATTCCTTTCACAGCATCAAAAAGAAGGAATACAAGACTTGACTCGTTCGTCGTGGTCGCAAAACTCATGCTTCAAAACAGGAAACATTTGAAAACGCACTCCCGGCCGCAGCGATGTCCGTACTGCGCTCACAGGGCCGCCACCCGCCGCGACATGGACAGGCACGTCGTCACTCATGCCAGTCAGGAGCAGCGCGCGCGGCCCTTGCAGTGTCCCGTGTGCGGACCCGACAAGAGCTTCACGAGGGCGGATAATCTGCAGAAACACATGAAGTCCAAACATGGATAAATGGGTGGTTTGATGGCCCCAGACTCAAGGACAGGAAAGAAAGGGGGAGAGAGAGAGAGTGGGTTTGTCTGGAAAGATGTGAAATCTTGACATGAGGGTCAAGTGTAATGATGGGAAAGACCAAAAAAAAAGGTGAAAAGATGAGAGATATTAAAAAACCAGAAAAAAAGCAGAAAATAAAAGAAATCGAGGCTAAAAAGGATTGAGAACGACGAGTGCTGTCGAATGAGATGTTATAGTCGCAATGTGTAATATCCACTGGGTATTCGTAGCCGTTGGCCATTGATAGTGAGGACATGTCAAGCTGTTTATCCATCAAGCTCTCTTCATTGCCGTATTGTCGAATCTGTCCATGCTGCTCGTGGGAGAGGAGTAGGATCTGAATTCTCGTAACCACATTTCACACCAGATCCGCACCCCCTTGCGAATCCGGGCCCGGTTCCAGACTGCTATCCGAAGCTGCTGCTGCAATCGTCAGCACACGCACTCATTTCACTTCACAAAATCGAAGTAAAAAAAGGGGGAGGGGGAAGCACATACCCTGAATATCCGAATCCGCGGTTGCCGCAGACTCACCCTCAGACTCGTCATCGGAATCAGACACTCCCGCAGTCGACCTGGTGACGCCCGACACAGAATCCGGCTGCGCGACCGCTGGCCCGCCCAGCGCGGCGATCTTCTCAAACAGGACGCCGCGCACTTCGGCGTTCATCTTGTTTAGAATGTCGAGCTGCGTCGGCCAGCCCTCGTCGTCGGCGCGCGCCGGCATCCGCGCGAACCCCCAGTTCACGTGCATGTTGCCGTGCGAGTCGGGCTCGGCGCACCGCGCAGGGTGGTGCCGAAAGTACAGTCGGCAGCAGAAACACGCGGCCTTGCTGCAGGCCACGAAGCGATCGCCGGCCAGGAAGTCGAGGTCGCGCGCGTGGAAGTGGTCCAGCACGCGCACCTCGGCGTGCACGCGCGGCGCGAAGCGAGCGTCGGCGAGCTTCTCGCGCACCGCGGCCTCGAGCGTCCCGCTGCCGCCGAGGCGCATGTCCAGCAGCGCGACCTGGTCAGAGATGGCCTGCCGCCGCGCGTCCGAGGGCTTGAGCATGCGGTTCAGCATGGCCGGGATCGTGGTTAGCGAGTCGGCGCCGGGGGGAGCGGCCGCTGCTGCCGCGCCGGGAACGGCGGCGACGCGGTAGGGGGATTCGAGGAGAAGTGTGCGTAGTCGCGGGGCGTCGGCGACGAGCTGCTTGATGACGCGCGTGTGAGAGGCCGTTCGGGCGATGAAGTGCCAGAGGTCCCGAAAGGCGCAACACTCTGCGCCGGGCGCGGATCCGTCGTCCGGGTCGGCTCCGAGACGTTCAATCTGTCGGGCATGGTCTTCGTGACGACTGCGGTAGGCCAGGTTGCATAGATCCGTCATGCGCGTCCTGCGACCTTGTTCGAACTGACTGACCCAAGATATCAACTCGGCGTCTAAAGCTCGGTCAGCTCAAAAGTGTGGCCCATGTTGCCGAGACAGGACGGATATCCTCGTGCAGAGTTCTCACCTCGTTCACCTGATGGCGTCGCCTCCAATATAGCTCGACACTTTGTCGCGGATCTGAATAGGAGCTTCGACTCCTTGTTCAGTCTCTGTCTCGCAAAGGCAGCATAGTCCCTCATCAGCCCTCCTTCTACCTCCTCCGCGTCTTGTCCCCCCTCACATACCCCCCTCAGCCGATCTAGCACGCCCGTCAGAAAATCCACCGCGGCATCGCACCCATCCTGGTTCGCCGCGAGCCAAAACACATTGCCGTCGTCTTGGTCCTCGACGGCCAGCGCGGTCGTGGAAGCGCCGCCTTTTGCGTAGTCGCACACGACCGCCAAGTTCTTGAGGAGTCGCCGGCGCGCGGTGTCGAGGCTGCCGGGCGGATGGATGGAGACGGCGGTTCGAGGGCCGCACTGCCTGACGCGCAGGACGCTGAGCAGCACCAGGGGCTCGTAGAAGCGTGCAATGGCCCGCGAGTACGCGTCCAGCCTGGGTGTCTTGGCCATCAATGTGTTGTCATGCTGGCGGCTCTCGATCGGCTTTGCGGTGATGTCTTGAGTTTGGGGCTCTCGGAAAGGGTGTGGATGCAACGTACGTGCGTAAGTGAGCAAATGTTGCAGTTGCTCTGCATACTCGTAGAGCCATTGCATACCTATCGATTGGGAGCTCGAGGCGCCCTCCCTCTTCCCCTCCTCACAGTTCGTACATATAACACAGGGCAAATGCAGACACGCAAGCTACCTCGTACTGAGAGGAGAAATCAACATCGTTATATATACAACAAGTTTGGCTAGATTCGAACATGACTGGAGTCATCGGGTGGCCTCCTGCATATCTCAGTTCTGTCCAACGTAAAGTCTTTCGAAGTGGATTTATATAGAAGCTCCAAAGGCAGAGGGCTTGGCTTTCGGTCACACAGTCTCAGGTCAGTAAAAATAGACTTTTGAAGAAACAGTGATGATATTAGATATCAAACAATATGGCCCGCGAGCGCCAATCCGGATGATTCCACCGATCCGTCCCGATATCCGATCGAAAAATCGCAGGTGATATGGATCGTCCATATGACGGCACTCGCATACGCAACCTCAACGTCGACTTTGCTCTTCCTTACGTCAATAACAACTCAGCCACCCAAGAAACAATCTGAGAAACAGTAAAGAGTTGTTTCTCCATTCTCTGCATACCCTTTTGTGAGCCACCATGGTCGTTACCGCCCAGTGAGACGCCTAGTCGGTCACGTTGAAGACCCAGCAACCC
Source organism: Hirsutella thompsonii MTCC6686 (assembly GCA_000472125.2). NCBI lineage: Eukaryota > Fungi > Ascomycota > Sordariomycetes > Hypocreales > Ophiocordycipitaceae > Hirsutella > Hirsutella thompsonii. The sequence goes on from APKU01000071.1 coordinate 220,987, forward strand.
TTGATGCAAGAGTTGCAAAACTTCTTGCCCGTCGTATTGACGAGCCCGGTGCACCCGCATGCGCAGGCGCACTTGGGATTCGCATGGTTGACGAGTTCCTCGAGAGACTCTCCGTCCGAATCTCGCCCTGCATGGTTCACGGGGGCAGCCTTGAAGGCGTTGATGGGCGTGCGAGACGTCATCGTTGCGACGAGATAGTCGTTTGAAAATAAAAGTTGATGGGACTGAACGTCGAGATTGTTGAAATCTTTCTGGTGCGATCAGGTTGAATGCTCACTTTACGAAAATCATCAAATCCATCCGACAGGACAGGACTTTTATAACCTTGGATTGAAGCAGGAAGCCACCAGACACGATGATTCTATGCTTCACCGACGCTCCCGTCTGTACGCCCAAGCCGGCCACCATCTTTCTCACACCTGCAAATGTGAATAGAAACACCGCCATGCTGTTGAAGCACGGCCTCGACCGATGGCTCACGAGTCAACATCACGCCTCTTTCTTGTATAACTCATAGGCTCCTTGTGCAAGTTGAAGCACTTGCTTGAGACGTGCGACCAGACATCTTGCTCCCATTAACGCCCTCTCTCACAAGCGAGCGCCTCGTCAGGCACTGGACTTGGACTGACGAAGGAATAGGCAGTTTGGCGTTAGGAAGTTCCAACTTTGGCGTAGTACATCTGCACCGCCTCGTCGATGACGGCTTTGACCTTGCTCGCATCGAGCTTCTCCTTGCGGTTGAAGCTATACAGACCGTTCGCTTCTTGCTCAATGTCGGTCCTTTTGTGACGACTGTTAGTACCACCTAAGCTGCATCTTGAAGAACAGCCGACTCACAGTTGGGTGTAGACGAATGCGCAGCAGTGGCCCCCTTTCGTGACGCCCTTGACCAGACGCTCGAATCTGGCTAACAGGTCTTCAGGATCGGTAGCGGTCGTGTATCCCCAGTCCCGATCGGCCCCGTCACCATTGCTCGAGGCCGCTGGAGCAATGTTGACTCCGCCAAATTCCGTACACATAACGGGTGCACCGGGAAGATGTTTGGCACCGCCGACGAACAAGTCCCTGCCTGCCTTCGGCCCGAGAATGAGATTCATATCGGCACAAGTCTTTTCCAGTTCAGGACCGTCATTATAGTCGTGAAAGGTGGTCAAGTCGGTGACTACATGCTCCCATCCGCAATTGTCGTTGATCGGCCGCGTGGAATCAAGCGTCCTTGTATCCCGTCAGCTCATGTTTATCCCATCACTGTTGCTCAAGGTGGTTCTGACTCACTTGGTGAGATAATAGAGAGCCCGGATATGATCCTGTTGCTCCTTGCTATCCTTGAGTGAATTATATCCCCAAGTCTCGTTTATAGGTGTCCACGTCACCACACACGGATGATTGATAGCCAGCTTGATAGACTCCTGCCACTCTTGGTTGAATCGGTCGAGATATTCAGAACTGTACTGATAAGCGTTTGCCATTTCAGCCCAGACCAGATACCCGAGCTTGTCAGCCCAGTAGTAAAACAGCGGATCCTCGACCTTTTGGTGTTTACGACAACCGTTGAAACCCATGCGCTTCGCGAGCTCAATGTCAATCTTGACACTCTCCGGCTTTGGCGGCGTCATAAAGGTATCGGGCCAATATCCTTGATCCAAGCATAGCGCTTGAAAGTACGGCTTGCCGTTGAGGCGCCATGTGCCGTCACCCTTGGTCCAGTCAATGGATCGCATGCCGGTATACGTTTTGATTTCTTCGACGAGTCTCCCCAACTGATCGTCGTAAAGACGGATGAGAACATCATAGAGCAGAGGATGCTCTGGCGACCACAACGCCAGCCCATTTCTCCAGCAATCCTCATTGTTAAGCGGGGCTTTGTTGAGCAACTCGGGAGACAAACGACCTTGCTGTTCCTGAGAAAGCCTCATATTGAGTTCCAGATCGACCGAGTGCGAGTCCTTGGTCAGCGGCTTCTTGTCCGACGTCGCCACCACGACGCCGCCGATGGCCGCCTCAATCTGCAAGGAGAAGCCATGACCCTGACGTCGCCGCACTACAGGAATGTGAGCTTTGAGTATGCCCGAATCGATGTCGTTGGATCTCAGGACAGTCCCGCGCGAACAGTCGGCGATCCTTGTGGGTGGGACGACTTCTAGCCAGACGGGCTGCCAGATGCCGCCTGACGGCGTGTAAAAGATGCTCTCGGGCTTAGCACCCCAATACTGCTTGCCGCGTGGTTGAGTGAGATCGTAGGCAGAGTCAAATACTCGAATAGTGAGTCGCGGGGTCGCCATCGTCTGCGCCACGTCGACGGCGTCCGTTACGTCAAAGTCAAACGGCACATGTCCACCTCTGTGACTGCCAATGAAGGAACCGCTGATCCAGACCTGAGCCTCGTAGTCGACAGCGCCGAATCGAAGCAAAAGGCGGCATCCCTGCTCTTTCTCTCTTGGCGAGCGAAGATCCTGCATGGATCGTTCGTACCATAAAACCTCGTGGACGGTGTGGTCGTTGATACCCGAGGCGGGACATTGAAAGGCGTAAGGGACGTGAATAGTACGTCGGCTGTTGGTGGCACCGACGTTCCTGGAAATACCATTATTCTTGATGAGATCTTGAGTGCCGGCTGCGATCCGCTGTGTGATACTATCGCTAGAAGACTCGCCGGCATCCGCGGCGTTAGTCGGCCGCCCTGCTTTTAGGGCCACCTCAGAGGGTAGGCCAGTCTGAGGCCAACGGTTTGTCAGTCCGACATCGTCGTCGTCAAACATGAACTGCCATGTTCCATTGAGTGTCTGCCATTTGAGTCGAGATCGCTCAAAATTCGGCCGGGGGTACTGGGCGCTGGCCAAGATGGCCGCTTGAGATATGTGCCTGAGAGGTGCCATTCTGAGCTGCGCAGGATGTTGCAGCTAAGGGACGGGTAGAGAGGAGGCTCAAACTATTATTCAAGGAGCCACTCGGAGTTTATGGCGTAATGAGCAGTCGAAAGAAGTCAACTCTATAGTTCTGACTCCCGCAGAGTGCGCTTGGCCGGGTTGTGGAGGGAGGAATCCTCGCGGCCAGCTATTCCGAAACCGACGCAGTGCATTTCCCCTCCTTTCTCCTCGTGGGTCCGATTGACCTCTTCATCCTGCATGTTGGCCGGAAATGCCTGCGCAGAGTTGAAGATCGACACCTTTGGTAGCTCCTGTGAGCCTCACGCGGCATCCGCGCTTACTCGGCAATGTCTCGATGCTGCTTGGCTCCCTCGTCCTATTCATACCTCTGACACGCGAGACAGTTGCCTTTGCGAACGTGAGATACAAAACTCAAACCACTGTTATTTGAGTTTCAGCAACTCGAGCGGGATGCTCCGTCGCAGGGACTGCATTCGCGGCGATAGCCAGGAAGCTCAAGCTCGAGGTTGCCCACCCGCCAATGCTTCCAAGTGGAGCTGTGTCGCATCCTCTGCCGGGCCGGCACGCAGCTGATCAATCTCAACTTGCCTTTGAAACGTGGCTCTCGCGAGATTAATTAAGCTGCCCGCCAAGGAAGGGTCTCATGGAGACGACGCTACCTCAAGAAGTGCCGCCTACTCCGGGCCATGGCATTGGTTGAGGTTACGAAAAATGCTCGCCGGAAGCGGATTCAAGAAGCTAACAAGACAGCCGCGGACGCGGAGGTCGCGGGACGCCCCGGCTACTTACGGCAGAAAGTGATGTGTCGTTTCTAGCGGGCGAAGCCAGCTCACTTCCGTCGAGCCATTGGGCGTGAAGGGTCCGGCAAAGAGCGATCATTCAAAAGAGGCGGTGCCCAAGAGATCCCGTCCTGCACTAATTCGCGTGCTGAGCCGGACAGAGGCTGTCATTGACACTCGTTTGTCGCTGGTTCCGACAGCTCCAGAGTTGCAATAACCCAATCGCGGGCCCGGGATCCGGCAGGACGCTTATGCAGCGTCGCCCGACGAGGCGGGCTTGCCCACCTGGGATTGAGAGATGCCAGCACCCAGCTCTCCAGGCAATGTGCCGCCTTGAACACATGTGCCGCTTGACGTGAAATTCGTCATCCGAAGGTGAGTTGCAGGTAGTCCAAGGCAGCAAACGGCGCAATCGTGGCTCATAGCGCGGTCCGAGCCGTTTCAACAGCTGGATCTTTCTGTTCTTGGACAATGAGACGCAAACAGGTGCAGATACATCAGCAGCGGCAATGCAGGCCTTCCCGGCCAGGCACAATGGAACGTGGCCTTGGGCTGTTGAACGGGCCTAGGGCGCGCTGTGCCTACCAGCCACACGTCCATCTCGATGGGATACCCTTGGCCTCGCTGACCGTCTCTCCCCGCAACGGCGGCCTAGCAGGCTCGGTGCAACTGTCGGCAGGCAATCGAGCTGCTCACCGTGTGGACCCCTGTTCCTTGTGCTCGCACCGCCGAGGTCGCACGGCACTCGGCAAAGCCACAGAGTTTCGTCCAGTGCCACGATGGCCCGGCGGTTCTCCATCTCGCAGACGCCATCGCGGGCCGCTAATCCAAAGCTATGCGCGGTAGGTGGTTGGAGCAGTCTGGGATCAACGAGCTTCGAGCCCTATGCGGAGGCTCACCTAACTTACTGCACAATCTAGTACAGTACGGTACTTCGCCGTTGTTGGCTCGAGACAGGCATTGCTGCAAAAGCCCCTGACGAATGCAAAGGAGGAGAACTGGGGAAATGTGACAGAGCTTGATGCCTCATCACGTGCATACCGCCGCAGGTCTTGGCGAGTGCCTCTCTCCAGGCTTTGCCGACTTTGGTTGCGGCGAGAGTGGATATCGCACTGCGATACTTGAGAGGAAGCCCTTGTTTTTTAGTTTTTGGGTGTGTGCGTGTGTGTGCTGAGACTTCCACGGGTGAACGATCCAGGGCAACAGAGGGCACAATTCGGCGAATTGGGCAACACGATATTATCTCTTTCCTCGTCTAGTTGCGAGCGACTCGATCTGACTAATCCTGATGGCGATCCGATGGACTATTGCGGCGTAAACGCAAGGAACAGGAAAGAACAGGTCCCTGTCACGAGATGTGACCGTGGACCGACGGCAAGTGCCCTGATGAGATGTCTGAGGCGCAGCTTCCGTCACAGGACTTGTCTAACTACTACAGTACATCCACTGGATTCGTCCGGGCCATGAAGCCACGGCATCTCATCGCGGAGAAAACATGTCCTGCCCGTGTCTTCAATTCACAGAATCGATTGGTCTATGGTCAGCCACTTCACTATTAGCGGTCAAGCGTCCAGTCGCAGAACCGAATATCGAGCTTGCTAGCCCTTGGAAGGAGGTGGCATTTGTAGCAAACCTACACGAGCACTTGGAGCTTCCGCATACATGACATGACGAGGGCCAAGACGGCCGTCCCGGAGCTTCTCCCGGCGTGCGAATTCCGATTGTTCGACGGTCAGGCTGGACGCGCCGGGCAATCCAGTTGGAAGCGGCACAACCTCCTGTCATCGGTCTGGCAGCCACCAATCCCCCGCCTCCTGCAGCCGCGGCAAGGGACCCAGCCTGGAGACACAATACGTATGGGGAAGCCATGGCGGCCCCATGTCCAAAGGGACCGATCACGGGACGAGTCACTCGGGTCGAACCCGTGGCGTGGACAAATCTTGCCGGGGTGACATGGTGGTCGTGACAAGACGCCGACCAATGTCGAAAAGGTGCGTTGCCGATGACTCGCATCTGATTGTACAGTATCCAGTTGACATTGCATCGCTAGCAAAAGCCCTTCTCCTTGCGTTGCTGCTGGCGCTACTGTAAGACAAGAGATGCTGTAAAGTCGCATGCATGTAACTTACTCTACAGTACAGTATGCATGCTGCACTTTGCATGTTTTTGTCCGCCTCTGCATGGCTGTTCCATTGTCGGCGGAGAGCGGCCTAGAACGGTCAAGACTCGACAACAGCTTCGGCCGATATGGAGTGCGCAGCTTGTGGTATGATTGAGAAACTCACTTGATCATCCGCATCCGAGGCTCTGCATTTCGCATTAGATTGGAAACCTGTTTGCCACCTATACTGTACGAAGCAGGTGTTCCTTGATACATCAGTGTCGGGGTGCCATGGTTCACGGACAGCGGCCATAATAGGGCCATCCACCCGCCTCTCCTCGGCAATCGGTCGAGCTACGCACACATACGAAGGCCAAGTGAGTGGTCAGCGTGGTGTGTGCAAGGTAGCATCGGTTCGTACCGCGCATGGCGAGCGTCATGTCTTGCCTTTTTCTTCCTTTTGGCTCTCTGCCGAGGACAAGGTCTTAGACCAGGTCTTCCCCCCTTGCTCCCTCCGTAGTCCATACCATCCCCGCAGTTTGTTCTTGAATCAGACGCTGAAGAAAAGGAATAGTCACGCAGCTGACACCAGCCAAAGCGAACTAGGACCAGCCGTGGATACGCACGCGCACATTGTACGTTGGCCGAGAGTCGACTTTGGCCGAAGACCGGGAGGCCAGCTCAGTAAGCGGCTCAAGGAGCGACATCAGATGGACCTTTTGGCGAAAGCAAATACGGATGACTAGCCGATATCTGCGCTTGTGGGAAGCTCAGTCTTTCAGCGGCGCCGATTAGCACCGCCACTGAGTGCGGTCGAAGCACGAGCAAAGTGAGGGAGATTGTTTGTTTGAGCCATCGTGAGCTGGAACGGCGCTCCAACCCTCCACTTTCTATCCCCCGCGATTGATGAGTCTGGCGTGGACTGACTAGCAAAGAGAACGGGCCCTTTTTCGACGCATGGACGAATACGAGACAGCCATCAAGTCCGGTCCTGCCACCTCATCAGAGCATCGTTCGAAGAAATGCACTGCGACCGAGTCGATAGAGACGTCGAGTTCATTAGAATCAACGTCGCCCCAGATGGGTTCCATGCGTCACTGCGTGCTTCTAGTGCGGCAACGCCCCAGGCTGGCCTGATCTATTCTTGGAAGTGACCCTTTGAAAGAGCGGCATGCACGGCTGACGGGGGAGGCAAACGGCAAAGACCAATTGCGCAGCACGCGCGACTCTTTGGCCAAGCAACGGGTTTCCCTATCAACTCCGTGCATGCAGAGTGGCAGCAGTGGGCAGATGGAAGTACGAGCTGAGAATGGGGTTATCGATGCATCGCAGACGGTGCGCCCGGCCACTTTGAGGTAGGTGCCCGGTAACGAGGAGCGACCAGCAGACGGAAAACAAAGAAGTGAGAAGAAAAGAAGCAGAAGAAAAAAAAACGCCCCCGGTAACGTAGGATCGGGATGTTGAGGAGGGCTTTTTTGCACGACGATGATTGCTACGGTGGCTGCTTAGAGCCAAGCCCTACCGACCAGGTTCAAAGTCAGAGAGATTGTCGAAGAGAGCAAGGGCGAGAAGGTATTGTCCGAGCAAGGCTGATGAGAGAAGAGGTGTGCATCGGAAGAACCGTGTCTCTGATACTGTGCATACCGAAAGGCTCGAGTGTGCCTGCCTTTTGTTCGCGATCGCCTACTTCTCGCCGTGGCTCGTACCGGTACCGGACCGCACTGTACGACAGATAGATAACCTGGACCCCCCGGTCTCGGGCAGCCCGGACTTTGCGTCCCTGCGCCCTTACTCTACCTCACTGTAATGTGCTCTGGGGTAACGGTCGTGACGGTCTACGAATTCGTGCCTTTTCTCTCAAGGCAACATAGGACGGACGGGCCCTAGACGGGCTTTAGCCCTCTCTGCCTTTGTTGCGAACACTGGGCCATCGGATTGGTTCCGCTTCGGCTGCTGATCTTGCATGCGCCTCATTCCGCCCTCTTCCATTTTCATTTTCTCTCTCTCTCCCTCCCTCCGCGGACACTGAGCTCACAAGACGGCCCACGCGCATGCGGGAGTCTCGGACGGAGGCAAATTCCACGTCTCGAGAGCCGGCTTGGGTGGGAATGCCTCTTTGATTTTCTTCTCTCTCCTCACTCTCCATGCCCTCAATTGAGCGGTGTCCGGCGGATACGAGGGCCCGTGCTACGTCATTGGCCGTAACCGTTTCGCCCGCGCTCGCCGACAATGACGCTCCAGCTTGCCAAACGCAGCGTTTTCCCCCGGCCGCCCGGTCGCGGCAAGGTACTCGTGCTCGCACTGCCGCAAGTACAGACTCAAAGTACCTTAGGTCGCTGCTTCCAGGGCCGTCCGTTACTGAGCAGGTTGATGAGCACTTCCCGACGATCCAGCAAGGCCACACTCCCCCCATGTTCGTCCGTCACCCCTTGTGCCGTCATGCGCCGCCCATGCCATGCCATGCCATCCTAAGCCTCTCTCCAAGGGTCCAGTCCGCTTCTTGTACGTACTGCATCGCATCTCAGTACCTCGTATGCTGCCCAGGCGTGGGTACTGTAAAGTACTCGTCGTTCCGGTGTCTGTCCTTGGCACCTTCGGCCGTTCCTACCGGTTGCCAACCTCCCCCGGTCCCCTGGTTCGCATCGATAGCTCCAGCTTCGTCAGATCGAGAGCTATAAGAGGACTCGTCCTCCTTCTTCATCGCAACCGTTTTGCTTTTCTCTATCAAACCTGATCGTGCACTTCACCATCATCATCATACCAAACATCACATTATCCCTTATTCCCTCCTCTCTCTCACACACAGCCATCACGATGCGCAGCATTTTTGCTACCATTCTCCTCGCCGGAGCTGCTCTTGCTGCTCCCGCCGAGCCGGCCGCATACAAGACCACTTGTACCCAGCGCTCACAACGCGTGCGGGATTGGACTGTGGGCAACTTCGACTACCACGCTTCTTACACCTTCTCTACGCCTGCCCACCAGAACTCGTGGGGATACGTCAACTTCACTCTCGAGAACGCCGCTGTCCCCTACAAGGCGCAGTGCTCTGGCGCCTCGTCCCAGCTCAACGACTTCTTCTACGGCACCGTTCCTTACAAGTGCACGCTGCCTAAGCCTTACACTGGCGACGATGCCACCTTCCTCTTCTCACGTCCTTCGGGTCAGCTCAACGTCACTCAGAAGTGGAACTGCCTCAGTGAAGGCAGCCGCTTCGAGGCCAAGGGTGGTGTCCAGCTTAACCTCAAGTGCAAGGAGACGAAGTGGCAGAACCCCGAATGGAAGCTCGGTCAGATCTACTCGACACGCAACATCGACTGCGAGCACGTCACCGTCAAGGCTCCCATCACTGAGATGAGCGGTGTTGCCTAAGACGACTCTTTGCTACCCGTCAACGGAAAAAACAAATGTTCAAAAATGATACCAACAGTATATATTAATGTTTACACGCTTGGAGAGGATTCTTTGATAGACGGCGACGCGCAGTAGAGGATACGACGCATGATTCGCAGCCGAGGAGCCCAAAGGATTCAGGCTGGTTTAACGACACTCCTTTGATGACATTGATGATTTAGAAGACTCAGATGGAGTTGATTGGAGAAGAATGACAAAATACATATTCTTGACCATCACTGTTGTCCCGTTCTCGTACATGCCCGTCGTGTATGCCGCCTGGCAACCCATCGTCTGCATGCTTGGCAGAACGCACGATATGGCCTGATGCATGGTCAGATCGGCTCAACGGCAGGCCGCCGAGCAGGCCGCCGACCCATATGCAGCTTTGCCACTCACCGACATGAACATGAGCAGCTGCGCTGTCGTACCTGATCGTCGTCAAGTGACTCCAGTTCATTGTGGGGCCGCCTGCCGGAGCTGTGCGGAGACGAACCGGCATCCGGATCAGGATGTTCCCCTGGTGGGACTCTGTCTCCGAGCGGAGCATGTTCACTTTGCAACTCCGACAGTCCGACCGAGCTGTTTATGACCCAGAACAAAGGCAAGGACTTCTGTACGTACAGTACAATAAGCGTACAGTGGGCATTCTATGTATGTTCGATATCTAATCTGATGATATGCAAATCCTTTCCAGCCATCTTGCAAACTTGATTGTCGGTGTGTCCACCACCCTCTTGAAGATGTCCGAAACCCAGATGATCGGGACACTCATAAGCAAGGCGGACAAGAACCAAGCAAGGATCCTGTTCCACACTTCCGCTTCCTCAGCTCCGCCGACCAGACTCCAGATCATTTGCGTGCACGCGGGGCTGAGCCGCTGAAGTATGGGCAGATGCACGAGGTACAGCGGGAAGCTGATCTCGCCCAGGTACTGTAAGGGCCGTGTGACGAACGGCCTTTGCAAAAGCTCCATCTGCTGCATGGAGGCGACGATGAGCAGGCCGCTGATGCACAGCCATGCGTTCATGATGGCTGACTGATCCCTGGACCGGTACGGCTCCGGGGTCATCCGGTACAGGGTCGAGTACCAGGGCGCGACGTCGACGGGCCCTCGGGACGGCCAGGACGCGAGAAACAACCCCAAGATCATGCTCAGGTACATGAGGGGCTTGTGGAGAATTCGTAGCATCGAGTGGAACACGCCGTGTTGCTTTGGTGATGGTATGTCGTCGCAGTCCTCGCGTTTTAGAGGAAGGTATCCGTCGTGGCCGTGGGCGTCGGCACTCTGCATCAGGCTGACCTCTGCCAGAGCCATGCCAGCGAAGAACTCGGTCGGACCCCAGTGGCCCGCCATGAAGCTGATGATGCCGAGAAGCAGGAGAGAGCCCAGGCGCATATTGGTCTTGACGCGACTGAGCCCGACGAGGGCGACCATGAGCACCAAAGAGCAGCCGTACTCAATGGGAATGGTCCACAGCGAGTAGGCGATTGGTCTGCCCTGGGGGTCTTCCCATTCCCAGATTTGGCGGAAACCAATGGTCCATATGCCGTTTAGGAGCTCACGCAGCTCATTCGCGAGCGACACGTCCGGGTCCGCGTGATACAGTCCCTCGAGGATGCGCCAAGCCGTGAGTCCGACTGCCAGGGCGAAGACTGGGAGAAAGAGCCGTACGCCGCGACGAAAGATTGTGCTCGACACCGTCTCAAGCAGCTTATCCAACTCGCGGTTCCTTATACTCTTCAGGGGCTTGAGCGAGAGCGAGAAGCCAGATATGACGAAGAAGATGTGGACCATGGCGCAGCCAGAGTATATAAGCCGGACAAAGGGTAGTTGCAGAGGCGAGTAGACGTAGTCCTCCAGCTCGAGCCCGTACGCCCATTCGTACCGGCCAAAGGAGGTCGCGGTCAAGTGCAGCAGGAAGACGATGAAGCAGGCGACCCCGCGGAGCCCGTCGAGCCATGCCGTCGACGACAGCGAGCGCGCCGAGGCATTGTCGCAAGGTCGCTCGCTCGTTTGTAGGAAACTCGGTAACAGAATCGAGAAGAAGCTATGCGAGGAGCGGGTTCTCAGCCATTTCGGGACCTTTGTGACTTGGCGAAACGGCATGATGAGGCTGTAAAGGTAGCCCGTGAAGCGCCGATTAAGTCTAACAACCAAAAAAAGACGGTACCCTACCAGATCACGAAAAGAACGACGGGAAACAGGAAAGAAGAAGAAGAGAATGTGCGCTGCAAGAGTCCATCATCACAAGAAATCCTGGGGAAACGGGCGGTTTCTAGATAGCAATTGGACGTGCTCAGTGATATAAAGCAAACGGAGGCACTTGACGTCGCGTATCGCATCCCGCGACGCTTAGTGGCTTGCGCTGTGACAGACGAGGACTCTATTCGGTTGCAACTTGAATCAGGGGCTTCGAGCTGGCTAGTAAGGACTTAGTCGCGGGATTAGGGGAACGGGTCGTGAACCTCCACTCTCTAGAGCTCGGGCTGCTATTCTCGAGACTCGAACGTGGGAGTAAAAGGATAGAGGTTTCGGTATGCTGTCTAGCTTCATTTTCCAAAGTGTTTTTGAGTACTTCGTAAGAGTGAAGCTCAACGATGAGAAACGTTTGTGCTCTGCTGAGATGTCAAAGTGCCGGGAAACAAAGGGAAGCGCTGAGCTGTGTGAGTTGGCTCAATTGAGCGAGTGGATTTGGGTCAAAGAGTTAGTGCGACTTGAATGGTTACGGATCAAGACGGAGACACAGAAGGTCTCTATGCAGAAATTCCACTTTCCCCTGAAGTCTCAGATCTAGAGTCTTTGCCCGTCTCTTTGGTTTATTAGTTGACTGGAAAGTGTTCCTGTTACCTATTTGGGTGATTCTATCTCGGCAACCGCCTTTCAGCCTATTCAGTCATGGCTCAATCGAAAGTCGAGGCCAATGTTCTGTAAGGCTATGACCATGGAAACGCGAGCATAGCGAGCAAGAACTTGAGTTTTGAGCTCAATTCGCACGCTGGATGGTTGATCGCATTTCAAAGCCTCGAGTGAACCACAGATACGTCAGCTCCTTTTGTCGCAGGGAGGCATCCTGCGGCGTAGACATGAACAAGGCAATCAACGCACATGCAAACTTGGACGAGCCGAGCGATGAGACTCCATACAGCTTGCGGCGCGCAAGAAACACTGTACTGTGCGTGTGCGAACTGCGAACATGCGCTGACGGGACACGCCGCGACGGCATGAGGCGGCAAGCCATGGCTGATGCGGCCGAACAAACGACAAGTCGTGCATCCGAAGACGGTAATGTTACATGTGAGCAGAGCAGATTCTATCATTGTGACAATCGGACGACACTTCCGCGTCCCCTGTGGCTTTCAGACAAAGGCGTTGCAGAGACATTTGGGCCCGTCAGCGGTCTCGGTCGGGGAATATCTGCAAACGTGTGGGATGATGACTCTGTGCGAACATCACACGTGGCAGTCAGCATCATGATCCATCATAATGTAATGTCTCTCTGTAGGCGCGGACCGACGACGGGGAGATTGAATATCGGTGCCATGAATGAGGCCCGATTGCACCACTGACCGAGTCCAAGGTCAATCCTGGCACTCATTTCGTGGACTTGTGCACGAATTGGGCAAAGGCGGCATTAGAGAGAATGGGCATTCTTGAATTTGCAACAGCGCGGGCTCTGATTGGCCGAGGGGCGGATCGCGTCATCCAGCCGAGAAAAGCCAAGACTGGGCAAAACCCGGTAGCTTGGCTGGGACAAGGCAGACAGTAGGACGCAAGGTACCCTCTACCAGGCAGAGACCGAAGCTTGGCCGTAATCCAATAAGAAGATACAAGCTGGGACATTTCTTGACGGCCTCACATCTTAGGATTCCATCAAGTGCCCCGAAGAGCCTCATCGTGCCCAAACCCATAGGCAGCCAGGCAATTCATCACTTCATCACAGCGACGATTGCAACCGCAGAGTCGCGCGGCTATTACACAAACATGGCACTTGCCCCGAATTTGCGCCGCCGTGGCGCGCCTTTCTTGGGCCCTGGCCCCCCATCTTCTGCAAGTCGTCAACCAAGGGGTGCGATGGCACCATCGCGGCGACCCGCAACGATGGACCCTTGATGTAGGTGTGGATAACTCACACTGTCTTTTTTTTCGACAGCGGCAAGCAATGGCCAACTGAATGACCCACATTGCTTCTCGTACTCGGTTTCGAGACCAGAGTGACGAGAAGATATAAAATCTCGCCTACGCCAAGGGGCGGGTCGACGTTGCCTGCGACTCCTCGTTCTCCGTCCTCTTCGTCAAGCGTGTATTTGTTTTTCGAATTATCCGAGTCGGCTGCCGTGGTTTTTCTCTGCCGCCAGTCCAGAGCAAGCTTCGTCAAAGCATACGACGCGCTCGACTATACGGTATACTCGTCAACAGCCGCGGTCGACGGCCATGGATCGCGTCGTGGCGAGTTTTCGCGGCGCCAAGGGCGAGAGCCGGGTCTCTGTCAATGGCAGCGACTCGGCATCTGCCCTTCAAGATGCAGAGACAGGTCAGTCTCAGTATTAAAAGACCCGGTGATGGGATCTTGTCTAATTACAAGTCATAGGCCAACATGCGATTGCCCGGGAAAACAAGCGGTTAATAGGCATCCCCTCGGCTGCCATGCTCATCTTTAACCGAACCATTGGCACTGCCATCTTCGCAACGCCAGGAACCATTCTCGCTCTCACCGGCAGCGTCGGCCTCTCTCTCTTCATGTGGATAGCCGGCATGCTCATCGCCATTGCCGGCACCGCCGTCTACATGGAACTCGGCACCGGCATGCCGCGTAACGGCGGCGAGAAGAACTACCTCGAGTTCGTCTACCGCAAGCCTCGCTATCTCACCACCTGCCTCTACACCGGCTATGTCGTCCTTCTTGGCTGGGCAGCCGGCAACTCCGTCATCTTTGGCGAGTACATCCTTCACGCCTCGGGTGTCGAGCCTACGGGCTGGAACCAGCGCGGCATCGCCCTCGGCTGCCTGACGTTCGCCTTTCTCATCCACGGCGTCGCCCTGAAATGGGGCATCCGACTGCAGAACCTCCTCGGCATCATCAAGATCATTGTCATCATCATCATCATCCTCGCGCCTCTCTTCAACCTGAGCAAGGTCCGCCAAAACACAAACTTCACAAAGCCCTTCGAGGGCACCACCGCCAGCGCCTACAGCGTCGTCACCGCGCTTTACAACGTCATTTGGAGTTTCGTCGGCTACAGCAACGCAAACTACGCCCTCAGCGAGACCAAGAACCCGACGCGCACCCTCAAGTACGCCGCACCCCTCGGTATCGGCAGCATTTCCGTCCTCTACATGCTCGCCAACGTCTCCTACTTTGCCGCCGTACCCAAAGACGAGATTCGGGACTCGGGTCGCCTCGTTGCCGCCTCTTTGTTCCGTCACACCCTCGGCGAATCGGCCGAGCGCGCCATGTCCGTTTTTGTCGCTTTGTCCGCCTTGGGCAATGTCATGAGCGTCATCTTCTCTCAGGGCCGTCTTGTCCAGGAACTCGGACGCGAGGGCATTCTTCCCTTTTCCAGCCTCTGGGCCAGCAACCGCCCTTTCAACGCGCCTCTGGCTGGTCTGTTCCTACACTGGCTCGTCACTGCCATTACCGTCATTGCACCTCCCGCCGGCGACGCCTACAACTTTGTTCTCAAGTAAGTCGAGTAACCTACTCACCTTCGATGTCTCCAGTCAAAGCTAACAACCGGCACAGCCTCATTTCCTATCCACTCGCCATCATCAACGTCTTTGTCGCCGGCGCTCTAATCCACCTCTACCGAAACAGGGCGTCGTTCAAATGGAATCCGCCCCTCAAAGCCACGCTTCCCGTCACCGTCTTCTTCCTTCTTAGCAACATCTACCTCGTGGTTGCGCCCTTTGTTCCGCCCGAGACCGCGGAGCAAAATGTCTATAAGAGTCTCCCTTACTACATTCACTGCGTCGTCGGCTTCGGCGTCATCTTTGCCGGCGGCCTTTACTGGCTCGTTTGGGCCGTCATCTTGCCCAAGCTTGGCAAGTACGAAATCGTGCGCGAGACCGTTGTCAATGATATCGACGGCTGGGAGCGGGGCGTCTTTCACAAACGGCCGCTCGGGTCTGCTGCGCCTGTGAACAATGACGCAGAATGAGACGTTGATTGAGCACGTCAAGGACCTGTTCAATCGCGCGGATCATGAAGTGCATCGCGCAGCGTGAGCGATGCATCGCGTTGCATTGTCATCCTCCTACTCGGGGTAGAGTGGTCCGATTGCCCGCGGCGTATTTGATCATTTCGCCAGTACGCTGTTGCAGAGCAGTTGTGCTGACTTCGAACTGTCAAATCTCTATATACCACTGCCTGACATGCGCAATTCCGATTCTGCTACGCCGGGCTTTTCGGGTGCCCGAGGACACTGCAAATGTCCGTCTCGGTCGGCCCTCCATTGGCTTTCAAAGCCTACATGGCAGCAATGCGACGACGTCTTGCCGTCGTCTGCTCGAAGCCTTTGGCCTCATCCGATTGACCGAGGTCATACTAAAAAGAAGGGCATCTTCTAAACTGATGGCTTCATTTGCCATAAAGACCTTGAATTGCCTAGATGAAGGCAGTCCTGGCAACCTGTTGTATATTATTTTTATTGGTTTTTCTAGTGACCTCACTTCAACCTTGAGGCACTGGATGGCTGGAAGGCGGCTGTCGGTGTTATGACTCTCACCGCAGTCTGCCAAATCACGCACTGTCCTGTCGACGGTGCTTCAACCTTGATGAATCAGACGAATGCATGAATACAATAATGTTTTGCCCATTCTTTCAGTCGGCATTTGCATCTTTGCCAGTGACAATGTACAAGAATAGTGTCTTGAGAAACGTCGTGTCCCCACCCTTGACCATATCGCACCTTGAAAGGGTTCTACTGCGGTTTCTCAGACCCTGGTTGCTTCAGCCCGTCCGGGTGAAGCTTGACAACAATGACGTTATCGTATCTAGTTCCACGCTGAAGCATTGAATGCCGGCGCTTGATAGTGCGATCGTCAGTAAGAAATGCTTCATCCTGACATAGCGAGGGGTCCCACGATCCGCCTCGCCAGGTATGCAGCAATGATCGAGAAGTGTCGGTCTTCCTTCCTTGGTCGTAGAGTTTCGCGACATAATACTATCATGTCACCATTTCTCGCGAAGCAAGCCTAAATACGACCTTGCTTGCCCTCGATTCATCAGTGGATATCGACTCAAAGACGTCTGGTGCGAGACTTGCGCGTGTAGAGACTTTTTAAGCGGCATGGTGACAACTGATGTAAGTAGCTAGACACGGTCTTGATAAGATGAAGCGGGAATGAACTGTACAAACTTAGAAGTCTCTTCGAGGTCGATAATGGTTCATCTGTCTGCACTGGACTGGTCATTGTCCAACTTGATCTCTACTTTAGATGGAACACACATCCCGTGACTACTCAACAGCCTTATCACAACAAAATCCTGGAATTACCAGCACTATCTTAAATACTATGAATGTACGTTTTGAAAAGCCTTTCGGTCGACTCCTGATCCTCGACGACCGATTAGGTAGGATTAGATGGCTGCATGATTGACCACGGTGCCTCGAGCGACTCCGATCGATATCTTCCGTTCTTCAGGAGAAACATGAGTCTCCCATGTTCCTTACGCAGCGCGAATGGTTGAACCCGACGATGAAGACGCCCATGTGTATCACAAGGCAATGTAGCCGTGCGAGGTCAGCGTCGTTAAGCTAGGAGTGAATCACATTTAGGTCTGAACACCATCGCACGTGCAATCAAGTAGGCGTACTGAAAGAAGAAGATGGTTTCAGAATTGCAAAAAGGACATTTCTTGTTTCTTGTTTAATTGGGTTTTGCAGAAATAGAGTTACACGACGCAATACCAGGTAGAGCCAGAGCAACGGCAAAAAAAAAACACCATCATTCACATCCGAACTCGTACTCCATGAGCAAACCGAAGGCTTTTGTGAACTATTCTTAGTCGAAAATTTGCAAATATGACTTCTATTACACAAGGGAGGATTGCACAGCCTCTAACTCCTCTTTGCCTGCCGAAAGAGGGAGTTGACCCGTGCCACTTTGAAGCGCTCTTCTCCCCTTTGACCCGATTCCCATATAGACGTGTTCAGAACGGACTTTATAGCAAATAGAAGCATTGGAAAGTTAATTCACTCTCTGAAATGGCAAACGAAATCTTGCTGTTTCTTATTGTAATGCCCAAAAAGCGCAAAAGGCCTAGAATGCTTCCAGAAGGTTTCATTGTTCAACAAAGACAACTGTTGATATCAGCTTTCCAGGAATAGCGGTGCACACATTCGCACCTTTCGTTACACTATGGACTCTGCGTAAGGCAATGTGCCCTCGTTTGCTTGTCAAAGCTGTCTTGATTCACAGCAACCAGATTGTTCCACGCCTGTTGTCTAATCTCTCGAAAATCTAGCAACTCGAGTAACTTGCTACCATGCATTATATATTTCCAGCGTTGATGTCTGAGTCTTGCACTCTTTTCTCGAATCAACAAGCAACACTTTTACTTTATACGAAACAACCATAACTGCACTCTGAATATTTACACGTTGAGTCCCTGAGTCCCTACGGGACCATCACATACAACTACTCAACTTCGTCTAGCGATATCAACTTACGATGGAGTCACTTCCCGACGAGATGGACATTGATACCGACCTCGAGCAACGCTTGGCCATACCTCTGCCGACAGAGATTGTGGACCACATTTGTTCTTTCCTCGACGTGGCTAGCCTGAAGCGATGCCGCCTCGTCAGCCGGGCCACCGAGGTCGTCGCCGTCAAGCACGTCTTCAAAGTCGTCCGTCTCACCGGTCGACTCAGAGAACAGTCCAACCTCCTCGAAATCGTCCGATCGAGACGACTCCGCGGCTTTGTCCGGACTTTTGTCTGTCTTCCGGGCATCGGTCTGAACTGCCATACCTTTGAGGAGCCACTGGACCAGAGACAGGCCACATTCTTTATTCAGTTTGTTGCCTGCGTTCGGTTTTTCAAGAATCTCAAAACGCTCAAGGTCCAGTTTGCCGAGGATCCTACCTTTTCCCTTTGGCCCCCGATCTCTGAAGACTGCGAGGCCTTTCGCTTCGCCCTCTTTGATACTCTTTTCAACTGCGTCGCGGGCACCTGGACTCCAGCATCCTTGCATCGTCTCGACGTGTTTCCCTTTCACTTTAGCGAGTACGAGGGCTCTGAGCGCTTCTTGCAAGATGATGAAGAGCCGCGCCCTCTTCCGCTTAGGGAAATTATCATCAGACATCTTCCGGAGTCGGGCGACCCGTGTCTGGTCGACCAGACCCCGGCTTTTCGCCAGGTCTTGGATTCGGGGACTATCAAGCGGCTCTATCTCAACTGTGCCCAGCCTGATCAGAACCAAGAGCTCATGACTTTCAACGGACAACGTTCCGGCAAGTACGAGCACTTCAAGACGCTTCACCAGACCTGGCTTACCCCCAATATGGTTGAGAACCTGACTGTACTGACTCTCTCCTCCAACGACTACTGGGGATACGTTGCTCCGCTCGCCATCAACGGCCACAACTGGCACGAACTCAGTTTCCCACACTTGAAAGCCTTTACCCTCGAGCGCTTTGTCTTCTGTCAGCCTTGGCAAGTTGACTGGATTGCCTCCTTCGGAAGAAGCAATAGCGCAGGGGGGTTATTGGAACTTCACCTCAACGATTGCATGGTCTTGTGGTATGCCATCTTCCACACGGCAAACGGGTTCGTCTCAAATGTAGAGGCGAACTCCGACCTACCGGAATTCCTGGACGAACATCTCTTCCCTCTGGAAGAACACACGGCAACGTCTTCGTCTGCTGCCCCGGATCCTCGCAACTTCTTCACGTCTGTGAGCTATCCCGTTCGTTGGTTCCACATGTTTTCTCGGTGGGAGAAGGAGATGGGCGCACTCCGCAAGGTCACTCTTGGCCCTACGCGATGGATTGTGCCGACTGCGAGACCTTTCTGCAACTATCTGAGCTACGAGCCAAGAACGGAATTGCCCCCTATTCAGATCCATGAGCAGGGCATGTGGATCCACCAGTTCTGCCCGCACTTTGCGGGATCTACTCATCAGGCTTCTTTACGGGATGAGGCAGCTTGGGAGGCGTTCGAGAATGCAGTGGAGAAGAGAAAGAATATGCTTGGCTTTTGACTTACATGAAGGAGTTCATGTTCCAGGGAGGGCAATCGGAGAGCGAGCCGGTTTTTATATACCCTTGCATCCCCTGATATTCGGCATGATCTACGCTGAGCTTGTGTAACATTTTTAATTTTCTTTTGACTGTACTGATATCCATATGAACCTAGGGAGGCGATTTGCATTTCATGATAGGACTCTATTGCGCAGGATGGACTTGTCTGGATATCAACAGCGACGCAGCAACCATTGAGCAGCCTTGTCCATGAGATAGACTAGCAATAGAGAATACTATCTTACTGAAAAACTGCCGCCTCAAGTGCCTATTCTCGTCCTTCAGTCGCCTCTCGTCTAGGGTCACTGGAGGTATGTCCCTGTCGCTTTCGCTCCTTTGCCGCGTTTACGCGACGATTATTTCCTTTGGCCTGTGCCGTGTAAGCGAAAGATCCAACAGGCACGAGGAATGGTGTTTCTCACCCGAAACTCCTTCTTCGGGCAGTTGACGATTCTCAACTTCCACCCGTCTCCTGCGGTGAGAAGAGATTTTACGAGCTGTTTGGAATGCTAAAGAGCAGAAAGAGTAAGTTCTGATGTGACTCAGTTTTTGGGCTGCGCAAAACGGTGACTTGCCTTCAATGCGAAGCACACGGCTTCCATCCGCTGCTGAAACGAACGATATGGCTCCTAGCCACCATCGGCTTCGCACCAGGTCGGCAGCTGTGTGTCTCCTTGCTGCGACTGAAGAGCTGCTTGCTGTGAAAAGTTCAACATCCGGGATCAAAAAGTAGGGGTGTGTCAGAGAGAAAACGTACCACGATACCCCATGATATCCATTCAATGGTCTGATCGCTCGGAATCTGGCCCAGAATCTTCTGCTGCTGTACATCCACCGAAGGAAGTATTCTCTCCAACTCCGCGTCGCTGGGCCGCAGGCTCTCCGGATCTGCGCGCGACGACTCCGAAGAGCCACTGCTCCTCGTAATCAAGTCATCCATAATGCGCGTCTTCGCCTCACGGGACAGCGTGCTCTTCCACTCCAAAACGTGGCTCCAGTCAAATATGGCTTCAAAGACCTGCCTGACATAGTCAATCATATCCTCGTCTGAGGATGGAAAAGTGTCGTCTGTGTCTGGATACGTGCACTCCCTGCTGGGCTTGCGGAAGAGGTCCTGAAAGTTCTGCATCGACGTGGCAGCGGCATCCGCGTTGGCAAAGAGCCCCTGAAACTGCCGCGTCTGTGACAGCGAGTTCTGGTCCACCAGGGCCGCTTGATGCGGCATCAAGTTTTGGATGAAGAAGCGCGGTCTGAGAAACCTCTGCTTCTCCTGATCACAAAAGGTGCGAATCTGCTCGTGAAGGCTCTTCTCGCTTCCCTGATCGGATGATGACACGCCCGAGGCGTCGTTGGATTCCCAGCCGAGACCGCCGGAGCTGTTGGACCACTGGATAGAGTCCGCTCTTGCCTCCTCGCTATCGCCACTGGTGTGTTCTGCCGACATGGACAATTCCTGGCTGTCTGTACTTTGGCCCATGTCAAAATCTGAGAATGGATTGCTCCCTTGACTGTGGCTCTGAGCAGTATGTGTCCTTGGGTCTTTGATACGCTGAGGCTGGAGCTGGGACTGTGGCTGCGGTAAGAGGAACTGCAGCGTTTCCATGTCAAATGTCTGTCCCGGCAACGGGGGAAATGGTACGCCATTTTCAAGAGGTGTATTTGGCAATGGTAGAAACTCGTTGCTATCTCCCCAGTCAGCGTCGATACAGCTCGCCGCTTGATGAGTTGTCAAGACTTGCCTGTAGTTGAGCAAACCATCGGTGTTTGATAGCTTGGGGTTCTGCTGATACTCCGGCTCCGGAAGTAATAAATCCACGGAAAAGTTTCCGAGAGGTTCAGAATGCGTAGGATCAGACAAAATCTCTTCTCCTGGCTCTTGAGCGGTGGACTGATTTATGGGCGTATGGTAGTGTTCGTTCAGGAACTCGTTTGCCATATGATCGAAGTCATCATCTTGGTATTGTCGACTCCATTCCACCAGCTGTTCCAGGTTGAAGTTGGCTGCGTCGGTATTGTTGTTGATGTCCATTGAATCAAGGACTTCGTGAGTGGTAATTGGAGAATTCTCCGAGTTTTATCATCAGTGAATGTTTTGATCTTGAGGACTTTTTGAGATTGCAAAGCGAGTCGACCGGGAAATTCTGATCAGTCCATGGCGAGCAAGAGGACGATGGGTTATGAGGATGTGACGTTTCGTGGGATGCGAAGGAATACGCGACCTTGAGCTTGAAGAAAGTGGTGTAGCTTGAGTCATAGGTGATAATCGGGAGAGTAGTGCTCATCTCGTGGCAATTTGGCGACTGAAAACGAGTCTGAGGTCAGTGTCTCTACCAAGTGCAGGCGGGCGCCTGCATATTTCAGGGATGTGCTGCTTCGCGGAGCCAATGCTCTGCGTCATTCTGTTTGTAACTTGGGCTCTCCTTTGTTCCGTTGCTATCATGACTGCATCGCCAATCACCAAAATCAAGTTGTCATAGGGATCATCAAAGCATGCCAGTATGAAGGAAGTGAAGTGACTTTGGCATCAACTTACACTTTTTGACCTCCAAAGTCTGGACATTTTATCAAACTCACTTCCGATGTGCACTTCAGGGGTTGTATGCAACAGAAAGGGGCTGACCGTCGTTTGCCCAGAAGTCTTTAGTGGAATGATCCTTTGAACACAACCATGAATGGTTTGCTCAACCAGGATTGAGGTGGACATTTGATTTCTTCGGTTTCTTGGATTCCTTTATAAACTAGTACTTCCGAGCCACATCACCTATAGTCATTTCATTCATCTCTGATATCTACCGCTGTTCATAGACAGCGCGCAAGGCATCAACCAACTCAATCTTCCCTACAACGGTTCCTTCGTCGCGTTCGAAATCGCCGGCCATGATTCCTCCGGGCAAGAGAGACGTCGTCATCTCCTTGTAGTCTTCGGCGTAAACGGGAGGTAACTGCTGCGCAAAGAACTCGACGAGATTATCGACTTGAACGCAAACGAGTTCAAACTCTTTTCCAGTCACCTGTTCGAACGCGCTCTTGAGGTCTATTGAGCTATAGTGTCGAGGGCCAAACATCTTGAATGCGTACGGGCTAGGCGGGCTCGACTCTGAAAGGAGACGCTTGGCACACTCTGTGGCGATATCAATGACGCTCAACTAAAAGGAAGATCTGTTAGAACACAAGTCGATGTTATGTAATAAGATAGGGTAATTACCATGGGAATCTTATATTCGGGAGGGCTGAACTGCGAGTAAATGGTAGGCTTGCCCGATTTGATGGTGTCAAATGCCGGTGCCCAAATCTCGTGAAAGAATCCTGGTCGAATAATGACAACCTCGGGAACTGCATCCTTGAGTCGCTCCTCTGCAATATGGTTGAGTCGCAAGGTACCCTGTTCTAGCATCAGCGCCGCCAGGTCTCGACCCATTAACGTTTCATCAACTTACGATTCCGTGATCATACTGGGCGCCCATGGCAGAAAACAACAACAGCCTCTTGACGGTTGAGTGACTCTGCAGGGCTTTCTTTACATTCTCTGAGGCTTTGACGGCAAACTCGCCCTGATCAGTGCCATCATGTGTGGGTGGAGGTATGTAGAAGACGGCGTTTGAGTCGCGGAAGTCGAGATTTCCGAGGCCAACGTCGCCCTGTACAGCTTCAAAGTTGGGATTGTCTGCAAAGTCTGCGGGAACCTTGGACATGGTTCGATATATACCGCGTACAAGCGGTTTCTGATCAGAGGCGAGAAGCTTGCGAATGGTTTCTGCACCTGCTGACGTAGAGGCTGGGACGACTGTGATGTGGGAAGGCATGTTCGCGGCGAGACCGAAAAATGAGATTTATTGTTGTACCAAGTCTTTTTGACTTTCTCACAAGTTTCACTTTAAGCCGGTGAATTGAGGGTATATGGCAACTCTTATACGTGGTGCAAGCGTACAGTCTGAGAACTCATTATCAAGCAAAGGCAAGCATTCAGCCATCATGTCACCCGCGCCCGCGGACGCCGTATGAGCAATCCGTTCTTTGTAATGGTGAGACGCTAAAACTAAGTAACTTACAGACGCGCCAGGCCATGGAGCGCGACGAAACAGATGGTGTCAGATTTTAGCGTCAACTATTGCGATTAAGCATAAAGTAAGTGACAAGGAACCGACGCCAACTGGCTGAAGAGTCCGCACCTTTCGGCGTTATGAAGCAAAGTTAGGAGTTGGCACGAGCATGAGCAGGTAAACTTGAGTGTATGAACGCTCTATGCTTGGGCTGAATCAACCACGCAATCGGGTCCTAACTGACCATCCCTCCGTAAGCCACGTATGCAACATACCTTAAGTTACTACTTGGGGGCTGATGGATTCCCCGATCTGTATACTGTCAGGAAGGATCTCACTTGCAGGCGGACAGGTAGTATGACGTCGCTTTTGATGCGTTGCCAGAACTTTGGGGTTTTCCAACAAGATTCAGCGCAAGAGGGGATGGTCATCAAAGAGAACGCCTTGGCAGGCAGGTTGTGATGAGAGGTAGGCCAAGGCCCTGACGTTTTTGAGAATATTCACAATGCAGCATGTAGAAAGGTCGAAAAGATGCGAGATGATGAAAATGCCAGTTCGTTACCAGAAGAGACAAAAGTTAAAGGCCTTCCTTACGTCTCGAAACTCTACATGGAGTACAGATCCTCGAGTCTCAAGCACGAGACTTGGATTATGCTACTCGCCAAGTGAGGCATCTGTCTCGGTGGAGATACGGGCGTAACGTCTTTGACAGGCTCTTTGAAGAATGTGCATGGAAAGTAGGCCATTAGTTCTGCGGCTTTGCAAATGTATATAAAGCTTGTAGAATACCCTGTGTCGCCCTTGACAGGCTCGGGAAAGTCGAGACCCCATGACCTACTGCACTACTCTGTACTCGTGCCTGATACACTACGACTGGTAACACCATGGCCAATTGCTTGAAACGGCTCATGACAGATCATGCGGTCGGAATCAAGATGCCGTTTCAGTTTAGACCATATTTCGCGGCTCGGGCCGGAGCAGACCACCACCAGGCAATGGGCTTCGATCAGTTCAGGCACCGGACTCGCGGCGATTGCGCTCCGAAGAGACGAACCATCAAGTGCTTTAAAGTCTGGCGAAGCCTCCGTCTTCATCAACAGCATGGAGGTCCTGCACACAAGTAGAGCAGTGTACTGTACGATATCGTTGCAAGGTTTTCTAGAAACATCTAGAATCCAGTGTCATGTTGAGAAACAAAGCAAGCTTGAAGATTCGACCGCCGCAGCTTGCTTAATCCATCCCTTAGCTAACAATCTCTTTGTCAAGACTATTCGCGGCTCAATCGGAATGAGGCTTTGATCGACCGATTTCTATGATGTGTGTTGTAGTTTGAATACGAAGACCTGGGCTCGGAGTCGGTTCCCGAAGAGATCCACGTTGAATAATTGCGGGTTATAATATGGGGCGCGTGTCCCTTGACTACCTAATATGGCATCTCTCTCCAGCTTTCCAGATTCGATTACCGGGGGGAGCCGTTCTTGGCTGTCGGGAGTTTCCCCGTCGAGATTCAATGGGCGTTGCTTTGCCGGAGGTTACGGAGGTCGCCGAGACGACCGGAAGGGCGGCCGGGAGCTGCATGTACCGTTGGCGAAAGTCTCTAGTCCCCGTGTTGATTCGCCCTTGCATACAGAATATGGTCAAAATTCTATGCGATAGTACAGTAACTTCGTAGAAACACAATGCTTTCCAAAGAACCCCGAAACTTGCCTTGGCGTTAGAGGTAGGGAGACTTTGGTTGAGACGGTGTCTGGTGGCGTCTGGGGACAAGCGTGTGAGACATCATCTAGGCTCGGACTCGCGCGCGACGAGATGGTCTTGGACCCCAAGAGAGACAAATAAACTACTCGGCCGAAGAGCGAGAAGTTGACGGCTTTAGCGGCGGATTGGCCGGTCCACGTCACCAGCTTGAGCACGTTTATTTAGCCGCAGCTTGTTCTTTCGGCGGTAATGCGTGCCAAGGTTGAGAAACCCGGTCCATTCTGCAGGCCGGGATTTTCTGGCTCTGATTCAGTTTCATGGGGGAGGGGGGGG